>JALIZH010004153.1:0-84629 GCA_030522465.1 Rhipicephalus appendiculatus | reverse complement strand
CAACACTCGTTCAACACTCGTTCAACACTCGTTAACAACACTCGTTCAACACTCGTTCTGCGCGCCGCAAACTTCGTTTGCCTTGGCGCTTGTCCGCATTGTTACAACACTCGTTCTGCGCGCCGCAAACTTCGTTTGCCTTGGCGCTTGTCCGCATTGTTACAACACTCGTTCTGCGCGCCGCAAACTTCGTTTGCCTTGGCGCTTGTCCGCATTGTTACAACACTCTCGTTCTGCGCGCCGCAAACTTCGTTTGCCTTGGCGCTTGTCCGCATTGTTACAACACTCGTTCTGCGCGCCGCAAACTTCGTTTGCCTTGGCGCTTGTCCGCATTGTTACAACACTCGTTCTGCGCGCCGCAAACTTCGTTTGCCTTGGCGCTTGTCCGCATTGTTACAACACTCGTTCTGCGCGCCGCAAACTTCGTTTGCCTTGGCGCTTGTCCGCATTGTTACAACACTCGTTCTGCGCGCCGCAAACTTCGTTTGCCTTGGCGCTTGTCCGCATTGTTACAACACTCGTTCTGCGCGCCGCAAACTTCGTTTGCCTTGGCGCTTGTCCGCATTGTTACAACACTCGTTCTGCGCGCCGCAAACTTCGTTTGCCTTGGCGCTTGTCCGCATTGTTACAACACTCGTTCTGCGCGCCGCAAACTTCGTTTGCCTTGGCGCTTGTCCGCATTGTTACAACACTCGTTCTGCGCGCCGCAAACTTCGTTTGCCTTGGCGCTTGTCCGCATTGTTACAACACTCGTTCTGCGCGCCGCAAACTTCGTTTGCCTTGGCGCTTGTCCGCATTGTTACAACACTCGTTCTGCGCGCCGCAAACTTCGTTTGCCTTGGCGCTTGTCCGCATTGTTACAACACTCGTTCTGCGCGCCGCAAACTTCGTTTGCCTTGGCGCTTGTCCGCATTGTTACAACACTCGTTCTGCGCGCCGCAAACTTCGTTTGCCTTGGCGCTTGTCCGCATTGTTACAACACTCGTTCTGCGCGCCGCAAACTTCGTTTGCCTTGGCGCTTGTCCGCATTGTTACAACACTCGTTCTGCGCGCCGCAAACTTCGTTTGCCTTGGCGCTTGTCCGCATTGTTACAACACTCGTTCTGCGCGCCGCAAAGCTTCGTTTGCCTTGGCGCTTGTCCGCATTGTTACAACACTCGTTCTGCGCGCCGCAAACTTCGTTTGCCTTGGCGCTTGTCCGCATTGTTACAACACTCGTTCTGCGCGCCGCAAACTTCGTTTGCCTTGGCGCTTGTCCGCATTGTTACAACACTCGTTCTGCGCGCCGCAAACTTCGTTTGCCTTGGCGCTTGTCCGCATTGTTACAACACTCGTTCTGCGCGCCGCAAACTTCGTTTGCCTTGGCGCTTGTCCGCATTGTTACAACACTCGTTCTGCGCGCCGCAAACTTCGTTTGCCTTGGCGCTTGTCCGCATTGTTACAACACTCGTTCTGCGCGCCGCAAACTTCGTTTGCCTTGGCGCTTGTCCGCATTGTTACAACACTCGTTCTGCGCGCCGCAAACTTCGTTTGCCTTGGCGCTTGTCCGCATTGTTACAACACTCGTTCTGCGCGCCGCAAACTTCGTTTGCCTTGGCGCTTGTCCGCATTGTTACAACACTCGTTCTGCGCGCCGCAAACTTCGTTTGCCTTGGCGCTTGTCCGCATTGTTACAACACTCGTTCTGCGCGCCGCAAACTTCGTTTGCCTTGGCGCTTGTCCGCATTGTTACAACACTCGTTCTGCGCGCCGCAAACTTCGTTTGCCTTGGCGCTTGTCCGCATTGTTACAACACTCGTTCTGCGCGCCGCAAACTTCGTTTGCCTTGGCGCTTGTCCGCATTGTTACAACACTCGTTCTGCGCGCCGCAAACTTCGTTTGCCTTGGCGCTTGTCCGCATTGTTACAACACTCGTTCTGCGCGCCGCAAACTTCGTTTGCCTTGGCGCTTGTCCGCATTGTTACAACACTCGTTCTGCGCGCCGCAAACTTCGTTTGCCTTGGCGCTTGTCCGCATTGTTACAACACTCGTTCTGCGCGCCGCAAACTTCGTTTGCCTTGGCGCTTGTCCGCATTGTTACAACACTCGTTCTGCGCGCCGCAAACTTCGTTTGCCTTGGCGCTTGTCCGCATTGTTACAACACTCGTTCTGCGCGCCGCAAACTTCGTTTGCCTTGGCGCTTGTCCGCATTGTTACAACACTCGTTCTGCGCGCCGCAAACCGCGTGCAGAAACAGCTTCCTTACCATCTAGCGAATCCATTGCTGCAAAAATATTTCAAATCGGTCAAATAGAAGCTGAGTTAGAGCGATTTGTCGCGCTCGTATGGTTGCGAGAAGAAAAAAAACACACAGGGTCTTTTGTGCATTCACCTAAGACCACTCGAAGGCGAAAGCCATCTTCTTTCTCTGTTCCTGATGTCGCGCTCTCTGAATTTGTTCGGTGCCCAAAAGAGGGCGCTATAACAACGTGTGCCATTGCGTCACATGGCATCACATGACGTGTTTTCAGCTTTTTTTACTTGTAAATATACGGGAGTCTACTCTCTGCTCCCAAGCTGTCAACATGCGTATTTCTCACCTCTACTAAAGAGAGCTTCCAGCACGCCGTTATGGCACATACCTTACTCGATACAGCACTGACCACTTTACATGGTAAACGACGAAAAGCATGCTGCTCTTTTACTAAACATATATAACAACGATTTTGTACAACAGGAAAATACGGCGTGGTTCAGATAAACAATGAAATTATGCGTGTTGTAGACCGTGTTTTTGTGGAATCCCGAATAGATGAAGATGGCTGCTCAGCTACAGAAACTCAGCAAAGCAGGGTACCAGAAATGAGCTGTGGGTGGACATTCGAAGACAGTGAAAGGCACTGACGTTAATATTCAGATTAGAATTAACCATAAAAATCTCACTATTTATTACTTCATTTCCACGCTGCAAATGCAGTCGTTCCTAGCTGGAAGCTGCGACACGTGCAGGATATGTTGCTTGTTTGCAGGGTGCTGAGAAAATCTTGCATTTCAGGAGCATTACATTCATGGAAGCACGAAAGATGTTTTTGCATAAGTAAAATGACGCGCTCATGCTTCTAGTA
This sequence comes from Rhipicephalus appendiculatus, assembly GCA_030522465.1. Lineage (NCBI taxonomy): Eukaryota > Metazoa > Arthropoda > Arachnida > Ixodida > Ixodidae > Rhipicephalus > Rhipicephalus appendiculatus. Next base: position 81,525 of record JALIZH010004153.1, on the reverse strand, counting down.
AGGTTGTTCGAAAGAACAAACATGGTAAAGCTATTTTGAATAAGTAAAACCACAAGATTCTGGAAATTTTCGTCGCCAACGGGGTCCACAAGTAGCCAATTTGGCGCAAAATGCCACCAACGGCAACCCTGTAAGCAACAACTAACTCGTCAAATCCGCGTTTACGATGGGCAAGCACAGCGCCGAACACAACACCGCTAGTGTCCTTGTGAATTTCATTTTGAGTGCTCTCAGCTTTTCTGTCATAATAAACTTCTCTCTCTCTCTAATATGGGGCGAGCAAATAAAAATGTCGCAAGATTGGAGGCGAAGTAAGAATTCATCGGAGTTTTCTGGATGCATCGCCGCATGTGACTTCGCTCAAAGGTCGCAGTCGCTGCGGAGGTCAGTCAAATGCGCTATAATTGTGAGGAAGCTGCGAATGAAATGTGTAAAATAAAATCAAAGGCATAGAGAGCTGCGAAGGTATTTCATTGTGAGTTTAGGAAACGTAGCAGTAGCACGAAGTGTCGTGGGATCCGAAGGACGCCATCTCGGAAGAAGACGGCCCAGAATAAGCACCTTTCGTACGCCAAAGCAACACTTCTTTAAGTTTACCTCAATACCATTAGAGCTGATACTAGTGACGACAGCTTCGACCTTTTGTAGATGTGTCGCAAAGCCGTCTGAAAAGATCAGAGTACCATCCAGGTAGTAGAGATTCCTCTGCCACTTGAAGCCGCGAAGGATGCCGATCATGCGTTCAAATGTTGCAAGCGCGTTGCACAGCCCGAATCGCGTCACAATAAATTCATATAAGCCATCGGATATAACTAAGGCTGGTTTGCGGTGGTCAAGTTCAGCCATCGGGGCTTCAAGCAGCCGGAGCGCAGGTCCAACGAATAGAAGGAGAGAGAAAAAAAAACTGTGCTCCATGCCGGCAGTCGCGGCGTCGTCTATTAGTGGCTAGGGATAGGTGTCCTTACGAGTGATCTTGTTCAGCAAGCCATAGTCTACCCAAAAACTAGGCAATTGAGCCGTCCTTTTCTCTTTTTTGTTCTTTTTTTACAATATCGACCGGTGAGAACCCTCGGCTGTTCGAGGTCTGTATGACGCTGTGTTGAGCCGTGTCACTTGTGCGATCACCTTCCCTAAACAGACGTATTCCTTTACCACTTCCAGTGTTTTCATAGGCATCGCAAACCACTCTTCTCTTCGGAAACTGCTGAACATTGCTTTATTTTTCTGCATATTAATTTTCTGACCCACCGCTCTGCTTTCCCTGTCTAATTCAGTAATTATGATTTGCAATAGTTTTCCCGAGATACTAAACATGGCAATATCGCAAGCGAATCGCATGTTACTAAGCTACTCTCCTTTAACTGTTATCGCATGCTGTCCGCAATCCAACTCTCTGAAAACCTCCTGTTAACACGCGGTGAATAGCATTGGAGAGATGGTAGCTCCCTGCCTTGAACTCTTTATTAAAATTTTATTCCATGCGTTTTTTTTTTTTCATGGGGGGACAATGGTGGCTGTGGAGACACTGTAGATATGCCGCCGCGACGGCATAGCGGCTATGGAGGTCGGCTGGTGACCTGAAAGGCGCAGGTTCAATCCCGGCCGCGGTGGTCGCATTTCGATGGAGGCGAAATGGTAGAGGACCGCATGTACTGTGCGATGTCAAAGCACCTTAAAGAACGCCAGATGATCAAAATTTCCAGAGTTCTCCTGTACCGCGGGCCTCATTATCATATCGTGGTCTTGTCACGTAAAACCCCAGATATTGTTGTTATTATTATTATTATTATTATTATTATTATTATTATTATTAATGTTCGTTCGTTAAAAAATCATACCAGAGGGCGTTCGAATGATGATATTAGCATGAAAGTGTTTTATGCCGGGGTCCACCAAGACTTCACAGACGTACTTCCGTCACGGATGTGACGTTCTTAAAATTTACATGAACAGAATACAAAGAAAGAAAACAGAAGGAAAAGTTTCACATATTTGGGAGACCCGGGAATTGAACCCATGACCTCTCGGTCCGCGGCTATAGAAACCGGGCGCTCAACCAACTGCGCCACAAACGCATTTGGGGACAGCTGCTCAGACGCGCCTTATATATCTCACACTCCTTCTCCATGTACCTGCGCTCTTGGTTTGTTGGGGTGGTGCCGCCACCTACGAACGCAGAAGAGAAGTACTGCATAATTACACCAGCGAGCACCGACAGTGCACGCTTCTGTAGTAGAGGTGTGCACGGGCTCCGGGTAGCCCGAAAGCCCGAGCCCGGCCCGGCCCGCGGGCCGGGTTCGGGTACGCCGACGTCTTCTCTCCTCGGGCCCGGGCCGGGTTCGGGCCACCTTGTTTTTTTTTATCGGGTGGGCCGGGCCAGCTGCAAAGCCCGAATCAAACTTACGGTGCATTATTTCTTCGCTTTCGGAAGAGAGTGTACAAAATTGCAGGAGAGCAGCCTGCCACAGAAAAGGAATGCTTAGAATTATTTAGTGAGCAGAGCAACAATGACAAAAATTTACCGGTCACACAAGACGAGCCTTTTCATATCTATCGATGGATTCATCCCCCCTGTCCTGCATCTGAAGTACTAAACTCCTTGAAGAACAAGCAGCCTAAATATTCCAAGCTTCGTATGCTTGCGAAAAAGACATTGGCTATTCCTGCTACAAGAGTGAGCTGCGAACGGAACTTTAGTCTGGCTGGATATGCGATGCAGGAGCGCCGCCCTTCACTAAGCCCGAATCGTTGGATATCTTGTTATCTTTACTCGACAACTTCTAATATGTGTATATGGTGACTGTCATGTGTCGACTGCTTATGTTTCGCTTTGATATGTTGAATAATATGCGACATTATCGAAAAAAGATATCTTGTATCCGCAGCGAAACTTCATGAGATCGGGCCGGACCGGGCCGGGCCCGAGCTTTTGTTTTTGTACGTCGGGCCGGGCCGGGCGGGCACGCAGCCCTTAAGCGTCGGGCTCGGGCGGGCCTTCGACGTAGTCAGCGGGCCCGGGCCGGGCCCGGGACTCGAAAATGCGGCCCGTGCACAGCTCTATTCTGTAGTATCAGTACTACGGCGCCTCGACGCCAGCATTCGAACGAACGCTGGCATGAATGCACCCTACCAACGCCACCTAGGTAGCGTTGGCTCTACTCAGCACATCGGAGCGTGGCCTCCGCAATCACCTCCGATGTTTCTGCAGCTAATTTCGGAGGCCACGAGCTTTGTAACTGCGGCGCGCTATACGCGCTGATTTGACTCGGCGACGACGCAGTTACGTACTTTGCCTTTCGCGTTGTGCTAACATGCGCAGCTTCCATATGCCATGACTGTGTTACTCCGCCATCTACTGATAGGAGTGCGACGGCACCGACTACGAGAACTGCTGCATTCAGCGCCCCAGAAAGACAACGGCGTCGACGGGCGAATGTCGCGCAGTTTGGTGCAGCGAGGGACACGCCAGGAGGGAGCGGGAGGCCTTCGCGCGTTCACGGCTGAAGCTGAGAACTCTGCCTCTCGCGTTTCCGAAGTTGAGCGCATCGTGACCCGAACTGGTTTCCTTACACTCACCGAAGCAGGACCGAAATGATCGTACTTTCGCCGAAGCGACCCACCAGCCGGACGCTGCTCGGTAACACGACGGCGCATGCCAAGCACACCCACAGGACGGTCGCCGACCCTTAAATCATGCACCCTTCGCTGCAGCGGACCATGAGTTCACAGAACGATTTAGTGAAAACCTGTTCCACGGTTTGCGAACGCCTGTGGTTCATGTGTGATTTGCGCGATGCTCCGGTGCGTGCAATGCAGTGTTTCCAAAAAATGTATCCCGGTCGCGAGTCGTTGGTTATCGTGATGGAGGTTGTCACCACGCGCCAACATGGGTGCATCAACGTTTAAGGGTGCTGTAGCCACTAAACACCAACAGATATTGTATATCAATGGGCAATAAACATTCAACTACTTCTGTGAAGACATGTTTCACTTTCGTGTGTTATGCCGATTCCTATATCAGAGGGATCAACCACAATTTTTTAGGTAGTGTTTTTGGAGCCGGTGACAGGCAAATCTGTAGCGCTAGCGCACGTGCGTCATCATGTGTGCTATCTGCCGATTTGTGTGTACCGCGAGCCAAGACCTTCTAGAACGATTACTTTGTACTTTAATAGTCATAATAATTCTTGGGGTCTAACGTCCCAAAACGACCGTATGATGAGAGATGCCGCAGTGGAGCGCTCTCAAAATTTCGACCACCGGGGGTTCTTTAATGTTCACCTGAATCTAAGCACACGGGCCTCAAGCATTTCCGCCTCCATCGAAAATGCGCCGCCGCGGCCGTACTTTGTAGTTTGAACCGCACGTTTGGTAGCACCATGTTAGTTCGCGGAGGCTGCATTTCGATGGACGCAATATGCAAGAAGCCCATGGGCTCAGATTTAGGTGCACGTTAAAGAACCCCACGTGGTCTAACTATCGGGGGCCCTCCAATATGGCATCTCTCACATTCATATCGCGTTCTTTGGACGCAAAACCCCAACAATTATTATAAGAAGTATAACCGCTTTCTGTGCATCCAGAGAAGCCTAATCAGTAGAAAAAAAGCTCGGAAAACACGGGGACGAAAAGTAAGCAGACGCTATAAGCTAAGTAACCGAACTAGTTAACATTGCGAAATGCTATCATTCGACTGTCAAGTCATTAAATGTGCGCCAACTGCTTCAAGATCTGTCATCGGCCGAGCCTTTCAACATGGTAAAAAATTTGCGCAGCTCGCGCTGAGTCGCGTAAGGCTGGGGCAGAGCAGAGCTGGTCGGCACTCGCCTGGTCCTGGCTTGACTATAGACACACGTTCATTCCACACGTCCATGCACGAAGTGTTCACGCGATCACTTTGCGATTCACGACTATCGGATAGGTATCGATCGGGTTTCATTGGAAATCGCTTGGCAATCACAGCACCAAGTACCTTACTTCCTTAATTAGATAAATTGGCCTAACTTGCAAATTCGAGGCTTGGTCTCGATTAGCTTCCATCCCATGTGAAGGTAAGCTTAATTAGCTAATTAGTCGAGCTACCACTAGTTATATTCAGTCTCAATTAGTATTAGGCTAAGCTCGGCGCATCTTACATAGTTCGGCATTACTAGGCATACGAGAATCTCAGCTCGGTTAAATTAGGGCTTTTTGAGGTGTGATTTCATTAGCTTAGGTATGCGTAGTTAATTAGGTTTTACAATGCTCAACATGGCTAAATAAGGCTTGTCTATGGTTACACTGGTTTAACTAAGCACAGGTGTTCTTAATTTTGCTTGACGTGGCCGCGCCGGCAGGATCATGGTTTCCTCTCTACATCGCGAACCGGACAAACGGCGGGCATAACATACTTGCTGTAAAAAAATGCGAAGGGAATAAATGAATACGTTTGGCTGCCCTTCCGAATTCCCGGTGCAGTCGCGCACCGTTTTCTTTTTCTGATGCGTAAAACGAGTCGTTGCCATAGGATCGGGGAATGACCACTTTAACGTTGCAGCTCGCCGGTCTTATCTTTGTCGCCGTTAGCAACGAACGCGGCAGGCCACGCCAAGTCGTGAAGCTGTGTGTTCTGAACTTTTTTTCTTTTGTTTCTTTCCTTTTCTTTCTTGCCTTGGACGCAACGCTCGACTTCGCGCGAGATTCAAAAGATAAAAGTCATGCGGCACGTGGTGGAAGACACGCGAACTAAACGCCGATGTCCGTGAAAGCTGGATCTGTATTGCGTAGGAGTAAATACAACTTACAGTCCACAGTACATAATACAGCCACAATACAATTGCGTCATTATACATTATATAATGAAAAACAAGCGTGTGACAGTGGTATGAAAAGACAAACGTAATCAGAATGAAAAACAACCTTGCCTAAGCTTATGACAAGAAAAAAACAAATATATACACATAAATATATAAACGAAATAAAGGAAAGAAAGCGCAGTCTATGGAAAAATGTTCGTTCAACTGAAGGCGAAAAGCGTCATGGTCTCTAAGTGAAGCAATGTTGTCCGGTAGGCTGTTCCAGAGACGGATAGCGCGAGGTGATGGTGAAAAATTAAATGACTGCGTTGCACCATATAGGCGGGCGTAACTGAGAGTGTTGTGCAATCTTCGCGATGTGTAGACTGGATGATTCAAACATGGTAGTGATAATTCGTCTGAGTGAATGACCTTATGAAACAATGACAGCAATGCAATATTACGGCGGGTACTTAACGACGATAATGATAGTTTTGTTTTGATGTGCGTGATACTAGACAGGGGACTGTAGTTGTGAGCAATGAAACGGCTTGCCCTATTCTGAATGATTTCCAATGCTTCGATAAGGTATTTCTGATGTGGTGACCAAATGGGAGACGCATACTCAAGCTGCGGTCGCACGAATGTTAGATATGCAAGTTTTCGCAATGGGGATGGTGCACTGCGCATGTTCCGACGCAAAAATCCTAATGATTTGGATGCATTGGCACATACGCAAGTTATGTGCTCTGACCATGATAGGTTGGCTGTGAGGTGCACGCCTAGATACTTATAGTTCCCGGTTGGTGATATCACACTATTGTTAATGTGATAAGTGAACTGTGAATTAACAGGTTTGCGGGTGAAAAACATAATTTTACACTTCGACACGTTTAGTGTCATGAGCCATAAGTTACACCACTGGTTCACTATTTCTAGATCTCGTTGAAGCGCGATATGATCAGCAATGTTGGTTATTGGACGGTAGATTATGCAGTCATCGGCAAATATTCGTATGCCAGAGGTGATGTTATAGGCAGATCATTTATATCAATTAAAAACAACAGAAGCCCAAGGACGCTGCCTTGCGGCACACCAGAAGAAACGACAGATTTGGAGGAATCGTAGTCATTAATAGAAGTAAATTGCTGTCGATTGGATAGAAAGTTACGTAGCCATGACAATGTAGAGAAGTCCAATTTTAAGGCTGATAGTTTTTATATAAGGCGGCAGTGTGCAACGCGATCAAACGCTTTGGAAAAATCAAGGAATAAGCAGTCGGTTTGTAAGTAGTGATTCATATTAAGGTGGATATCTGTTGTGAATTCGAGTGACTGTGTCTCGCAAGAAAGGCCTTTCCGGAAACCATGTTGATTCGGTAAGAAAAAACTGACTCGAGATGTTTGTCAACATGCGAAGCAACGACGTGTTCCAGTAATTTGCAGCAAATGCAAGTAAGCGAGATTGTCCTGTAGTTTTCACATGCATTTTTACTACCATTTTTGTAAACCGGCACTACTTTTGCTACTTTCCAGTCGGAGGGAAGCATACCGGACGATAAGGACTGCCTGAAGATGTGAAACAGGATGATGCTTGAAATAGAAACGGTATTTTTAATATGTTAGAATTTATTCCATCAATGCCGCATGATGAAGATACCTTAAGATTGTTTATTAGTGAAGCAATGCCCTCGATCGTAATGTCTATTGGTGCCATGTAATTGTAATCCAAATCAGGTACAGAGGGTACCGTTGAGCTATCCTCACTTGTGAAAACGGACGTGAAAAAGGAATTGAAAGCCGTAGAACACTCACTCTCAGAAAGAGCGACGGCATTATCATTGTGCAAGACAATTTGGGTACTTCCTTGATTTGGGCTCAATGTTTTCCAAAACTTTGTTGGATTGTTCTTGAGTGATTGTGGCAGGTCATTCGAAAAGTACTGATCCTTTGCTGTGCGTAGGGCGGAACAATATGATTTAAGGTATACTTTGTATTCAGTCCATGATGATGGTGTACCTACGCGTTTAGCGTACTTATACATCCGCTTTTTTATTTTTCAGGCGGCTAAGGGTTTTTGTGAACCATGGATTCGATGTACAGTTACTGATCTTAATGTGAGGAATGTATATATCTATTAACTTGGACATCCTTTCCCTAAACATAAGCCAATTTTCTTCAACTGATCTACTTTGAAAAAACGGCAGCATTTCATGCTCCCAAAACCTTTCTAATTCAGTATTTCTTACAACGTAATTGCCTTTGCTGCAATTACGAATTAGCTTCGGTGACATTTTAACAACAGGAGAAGGTATATTTAAAGTGACTTGAAGCAAGTTATGATCGCTAAAACCATCCACGTGTTCTGTGTGTACTACTGTTTCTGGATGGCTTGTAAGAATAAGGTCCAGTATGTTTGAACCACGGGTTGGCTGAGATACAGCTTGCGAGAGGTTGTAGTCAAGGGTCAAATTAATGAATTTAGTTGCCATGTTACATGACGATGAAAGTTTGTCCCATTCAATTAACGGAAAGTTGAAGTCGCCAAATAGATAAGTAATGTTTGGGGAGCAGACCTCAGATGCTTTCCCTAGGCTAATGCGCAACTGATCTTTAAAATAGCTGTTTGAATCTGGTGGACGGTAACAGCAGCCGATGAGTATATTGATAGAAAATATCTTGCAACCAACGCAGACAACTTCGAGATCGGAGTTAGTGTTCACGAGGACAAGTATTATAGATACTTGTAAAAGCAATAATTTCAGTGTCATATATTGCGGGAGACAGCCAAGTCTCGGTGAAGGCGATAACGTCTCAGTCAGCATCATTAAGATAGCTTGAAATGAGATCACGCTTCGACATGAGGCTTCGCGTGTTTGCGAATGACACTGATAAAGACGGTACATCACGATCTGGCTTTGCTGTTAGGGTACTAGCACACGTGTTTTGATGTAGCTATCTTTTTAACTCGACGACAGAGTTAGCGATACCATCATAGACGTATGTCGCGGAGGCAATTCGTAGTTTGTCAACCGAAAGTTTAAATGGTTTATGCAGTGTTTTCGCAAACGCTAGCAGTTTTTTCTGACCTGCCGAGTTGCCAGCGAAAAATCTTCTCGAACTGAGAACGCCGTTCCCTTAAGTTTTGGTCCACAAGACAAAATGCGCTCTTTATCTTTGAAGAACGTTAGCTTGGCGATGATAGGCCTACTTTTACCGGCAGCAAACCTGCCAAGTCGGTGCAGAGGCTCAAATTGATCACCTGTTAATGTAACGGCCCATTTTTTCTGCACAAAATTTAATTACATGCTGTTCAGACGCTGCCCAATCCTCCTTGGGATCGTCATCTTGGCCGAAGAAAATCAGATTAGAACGCCGCATCCTGTTTTCCGTGTCGTTACATTAAGACGTAATAGCCGTCACTTGTTTGGACACCATGCTTACAGCATCAGTATTTGCCATGGTTCCCCGGTCACCCGGCGATGCTACAGAATTTTCTAGTGCCTCCAGTCTAGCGTTTAATTGCTTAATTTCTTCATAAGCAGCAGCCTACGAAAGTGAAACGTCAGTGAAAGTGCAACGAAAGTGAAACGTCATAGTCGGACGTCTTACGTCAGGCGCAAGAAGACGGATACCGTGAGTGCCGTCTCCAGGACATATTCTGCATGGACCCACTCTTCCTTCAATGCCTTTCTCGCGTCCTGTGTACATTAGGGCTAAAGAAACTGTTGCATGCGGAAAGCCGGCTCGAGTGCTCATCTAGATGAAACTTTCTCGATAATTTCTATCGCTAGGGACAAATCTATGGCTACCAGAAACACGCTTATGTACAAATTTGCACTTTAAAGCAGCTCTTCATCTTTTTTCTGTCAATTTATTGTTTCGTAAGCGCGAGGGAACATACTTCCTAAAAATCATGACATTGGCAAGTATAGCTACATGCTCGCTCATTTAAACGGTTGTGCGTGAACATGAATTTGACCACTTTGGTGGCTCTGTAACTCCGATATCAAAAAATAATGCAATGTGTTTTACGGCGAAAGCTGTCATGAGATCACAACAGCTGTCTTTGGCGCCGTAAATAGTTGCCCGCCGCCGCTGCGGTCCCTAACTGCTATCGCGCGAAATAAGAAAAACAAGCTAAATAAGTAAAAATATCCAGCATACAATGAGATTCGAATCCGAGCCCTCTGCGTAACAGCGCAATACTCTACCACACAGCCACGCCATTACTTGAAACTCCTTGCAAACAGACTTTATGCAGTCTTCATATCGGGGAACGAATCGTGTTAACACGTGTAATGGAGCGTTTTAGAAGAGTGAAATAACACCAAGGCGTCACACAATGCGAACTGCGTCACGAGTGGGTCGTTTATTGCTTTCAACCCATTACACAGGGCTCAGCAATTATTAATCATCGTCATCAGCCACCGCATCACCAAAGTGCACATAATGCCGTCACATATATGTAGCGGGTATCTCGCTTTTCCTGAGAATTAACGAAGGATGGTGTAGTGGGTGCTTCCCTAATTCACAAAAATTGTGATGATTTACGGCGTAGCTGGTCACTCTTTCCAGCGTGGTGGTCACCCAAGGTAACCAGCTTTTCTTCATTGTTTGCTTTTGAAGCGCACGAGCTCATATGTGTTCTATTATGAACGGCGCGTTTTTTTAAAGCTTTCGACATTCTGCCAGAAATGACACTACTTCGTTCTAGCTTAAATTTTCCATGTCTCCCGTTGCATGGCTCCAACGTCACGTGACTGCCGTTGTCTTCAAGGCGCGCTGTACTCTGGACTCGAGAGAATTTTATAGAAACAAAAGTATGATCTGTCCTTATTATGTTCATAGGGTAGGATAATATGTTGTATGAGTAGCTAATGCTAAATAACCTAGAAATGAGGAGCTGTACTCAGACAGTACATAACGTCGTGCCGCTGCAATTGTGACCGCAATGCATGAGAGGTCTTCGAAGGCTGGTAACATTTTATTGTTGCTTCGACGGGGGAGTTTTGCAAAATACATTCAAGTGCTTCGAAGAATGACATGGATGTGCGCTACATACAAAATGGTGGCGAATTGGGCTTGTTGGTTGATCATCTTAAACACTTCGTAGCGCAGGGAAAAACAGACACAAAGAAACGACATCGCATGTTGTCTGGTGTCGTTTCTTTGTGTCTGTTTTTCACTGCGCTACGAAGTGTTTAAGCTACATACAACTTCCCCTTGTTCCTGCGGGGGGAAAATGGGCTGTTTTGCGGCCTTCAGCCCAAACTGACCAGTAGACTCTCACTGCATGGTGGTTACCTGTGGTGACCACCACAATATCTTTTCATCTATGAATGCCAATTTTTTTCTTGCGATAATATCATGTTCTCGAAAAGAGTTCACCATTACTTTTTACGCAGGCACCCCGCCGTCGCCGTCGCCGTTGAAGCTCTCTGGCTCGGTTCCAGGTGTGGCATTTTTCCCTCACGCGGGAGGATAAATGAGCTTTATGAGCACTGGAACGCGGATGGCGTCTGCCCAATGCGCAAAGCGTGAGAATACGAACGCGTGTGAAACGGAGTCTCCCTCCCCCCTCTTTCTTCGACTCTGCCCTCTCTCCTGAAACCGGCGAACGCGTGAAACCATCGCTTCACCCTCTCGTCCGCCCAGTGGCTCTCTCCTCTAGGACCCCCTGCCCACGGCGTCCACACTCCCACTGCGCATGCGCGTCCCCCCCTCTCTCTCCTCTCCTAGGCTCCCCCCTCTCTCCTCTAGGCATCCCTGCCCGCGGTGTCCACACTCCCACTGCGCATGCGCGTCCCCCCCTCTCTCTACTTTCCTACGCTCCCCCCCTTCTCTCGCCTCGCGACGCCGACGCAGGCAGCGTCTGCTAGCGAGTTTCTTGGTTGAAAAAACCGACTGCTCGCACTGCACAACCGTTCACTGGCCACGCCGTATATATGGCAGTGGATCTTGACCTGCAAGGTGGTGCCGGTGGGAGATTTCTCCTGTGCGTTGTTGAACAATAAAAATTCGCAGTGTGCGCGTTAACTAAAAGCGGACTGCGGGTCTCTGTGTCCAGTCGGAGTCTTCTGTCTCTCATTGGCCATTAGCAGCGATTGGCATGTTCCAGTAGGAAACACCGCTCCATCACTGCGTGCTTTGCGCTTCCCCAGTTTTCTCTCCTGTGAAACGCTGCGATGAGTGCCAGCGTTAGCGCCCGCTGCTTCACATCTACACATGGTTCCCTTTAGCGGGAGATGGTGTAATTTTTTTTCCTTTTTTGAGGGAGTTGAAATTCCTACTATCGCCAATGTGGTGGAGAGTTTCGAAGAGGACGAGACGCTACCGACCAGATCCACAACGACGATGCAGAGGATGCTGAAGCAGCTTGGCTTCAAGTACAAGGAACGCTGTCGGAACGCATTTCTCATAAAAGCGAGGCGCATTGTGCAATGTAGCCACCGTTTTCTGCCGAGCTGCGGCGCCAGACTCAAGCTGTGATGAGGACGATGAGATGTGAACTCTTCTAACGGGCTCATGGTAATTGTTACATGGTGCGTACTGTCCGGGATCATTCAGTATTGTTGCAGTTAGAGTAGCAAACATAAAGAAACAAAACATGTTTTACTGGGTCGGAAAATAAAGCTTCGGATTATTTTATTCAATGATTCGCTGGTTAATTGACTCAATGATTCACTTCGATTGATTCATTGAATAAATAAAGTAAATATTTTTTCTACACCCGTGGCGTAAACATTTAAAAAAAACTCGGATGTGACGAAAACGCATAGGAACAGGTGAAACTAAATATAAAAAGACACAGCTTGGTCAGTCCCTTCGGAACAGAATTCGGCCCGTCCAAAAATTTTAAAAAAATACTGATCAGGATGCTGCCAAGCGCCACCTGCTACAAAATGAAAAAGTTAATTGCACATTTTTGGGGCCACTTGTCAGATTCGCGGAAGCGACATTCGCATAGGAGCCCAATTATGTAGCGCGCTCTCTCATGATTGGCTGAGGGCACCTGTGGCTTCCTCAGTACTGCCACGGCCTCTGCCGTGGTACTGCCAAGAGCTTGTGAAACGGAGTATAGAGGCACACAGAAAAGAGACGCGCGCACGCGTCCCTCTTTTAAATCGGCAAGAGCGTACGTATGTTACCTATACGCACGCACGCATCGCCTGCGTGCGTACGTAGCGGCAGCGTGCGTAACGCGATACGTGCGCGTTGCGGCCTGCGCATGCGCATTACGCAAACGTGGCGTCCTTACGTACGCAACGCCGCCACGTACGCAGTATTAAAACTCTTTAATGAAACGCCGCGTGCGCCGAAAGTCGCGTGCGTCCATTTTCTAAGGAGCTTCGCTCATCGGTTGTATTCGTACACGGAACAAGTGCTCGTTTTTTCTCAGTAAAGCTCTGTTTTCTGCCTAAAATGGAGTTCTGTGCATGAAAGAGTTAAAAAAGGCTCTTGAAATGCCGCTATTGCAACTTTCTCTCTGACTGTGCTGCGCGTTCCTTGCAGGCCTTACATTCTTTTACAGATTAGGCTACAACAGGCACTTTGCTTCAATTCTGGGGAGTTTAAAGGAAATCGAAGATGATCTTTTTTTTAATGCAAGTTGGAAATATTGCATTTTTAGATTCATGCCTTCGCTAAAGCAATTTTGGTTTACGTTTGACGTTATTCTTGACGCCATTGTTAACCTAATGTGTTTCGACACTTTGGGGAATTTTGAATATTCTGATTATTATAGACCGTGGAGCAAAAAGAAATCTATAAATAGAGCACAATTGAACATTGTGCCATTTCATGTTTTTTTTTTTTTTACTTAAAACATGGACAACTCAACTGCAAGGTAACGACACTACATTTTGTAAAAGGCAAGTTACTCAAATTATGTCACGAAAGATTTAAGACTCGCACCTGTAACAGTTCTTTTGTAGGATCTCGTCCCAATGTCACTTCTGCGCAATTCGAAAAGAGCACCGGGTTCTGCACTGTGAACACTTGCAGCGCGTTTCTCAAACACAAAGACGTAACAACTGTAACAGTTGTTAGTTCACCCTTGTCCTGTGTATACCTGCACGTTCTTGTCGAGCGTCCTTCTTTATGTTTCACTGGGAAGCTGCAAGTATCGAGCTCCTTGTTGTTCTTCATGTGAAATTCCAATTTCTCGCTATCGCATTCATTGCTTCGCCGTTGTGCTGAAACTATGAGTTTTTTAAAACTTCCTCTTGTTAAGTGCAATATTAACGAAAACTAACAGATAATGGTGCCAAGGAAAGTAGGGGATGTTATTAGTAGTAAGTGTAATGTAAATGTGAACAAAGAAAAAAGGACGAAAAGATAACTTTCCGCTTGCAGGGACCGATCCTGGTTCCCTGCCACTGCCAGGTTCGGTCTCTACCAGCGGCCGAACCTGGCAGTGGCAGGGTCGGCCGCTGCCGACCCTGCCACTTGATCGTCAATTCTTTCTTTGTTTGTCAATTCTTTACTTTGTTTGTCAATTGTTCGTCAATTCTTTCTTTGTTTCTCGTCCTGCTGCGCAGTTTTTTTCCCAAGATAAGAGTTGGCCATTAAAAGTAACGGACCGGATTCCAAGAGGGGAAGCCCATGATGGGTCAGACAGGACGCTGGGTGGACAGAAGGATTAAGAAGTTAGGGATAATGTGGTTGCAGCAAGCAAAGGACCCGGTTTATTGGCGGAACATGGGTGAGGCATTTGCTCTACAATGGACGCAGTCAGGTTGATGATGATTATGGTGATGATGCTAGTGGGGATCCTAAATTGAACATCGAAATATGTAGTCAGAACTACTTATGTTTATAAAGCAAAGATCGCATATTTCTCTTCAATGAGAAAAAAGAAAAAAATTATGTGAATGCATAAATAAGAAAAAAAGCATTCATGATAGCATACTGCAACACACAGCATGGTAATACATACTTGAAATATACAGCATCTATACTTTACTAAAATATAGATGCAGAACACTGTGCCTTACCTCCAAATGACATTGTGAGTTTTTGAGTGAAATGAAACGTTAACAGAGAACGCAGAAGAGGAATATGGAAGAGTTATAGTTTATCTACATTTCTAGAGCAATTATCCTTACTGTCTTTTAAAATTCCTTCATTTTGTTTTGTTCCATACTTTAGTTGCTGCAAATTATAGTAGATGTTTTCTATTAACATTGTTGGTAAGCAGAATTTCATTCGTTCAGTTTAAAATTCCGACCATCATACGCATGTGTTGCTAAGTTACTGCCCTATGTTCAAGTAAATCAGTTTTTGAGGGTGCATGTGTCTTGATTGAAAGCCATTCATACGGTATTTGACTAAACCTTTTGTGACAATGTATGTGCACTCTTGCGTCCCCAGGGCTCTACACACCCAACAAGCACACCGACGACGCCAGACCTGACGAAAGAGCCAAGCCCTGCGAAATGCTTGAGCTTATCAGAAAGTCAGAAAAGCCAAATTTCAATTCCTTCTTGGAAGAAGCATGTAAAGGCATTTAATGAAACCACATTTAGCGAAACAGAAAAGCTAACTTTGTCCCAATCTGCTAGTGACGACTGGCACAGCTATCGGAAAGGCAAGCTCAAATCGGAGCCATGGCCCCATGACTTGTCGGCATTAATTAAGGCAGTTTTGAAAAGCTAGAAATCTAAGCAGAGGCCATGAAGGAGGGAAGTGAAAAAGAAAGCGAAGCAACGAGAAGCTAAATATCAGTAGTGAATGCAGATGGGCACACTGTCAATGTGAGGCAGAATGGATTCGTAGTGTACAAAGAATTTCCCGTTGTCGGTTGCTCCCCTGACCGGATTGTGAATTTTGAATGAGCTTGTTGCACAGGAAACAGAAGCATGCCCGAAATACAGTGCCCCCCAGAAGGGTTTCAAATGATTTCAGTCAGGGGAACCCGAAACCAGCATACTTTACCTAAATTCAGGTGCATGTGGGTGTGCTGGGTATCGAATCCTGTGACTTCTTTGTGTATGAATGTGAAGATGTTTGGGAGTTGCGGCTCATAGCATTGCAACAAAAATACTTCGAACAGTGCCTCAATACAGTAAGGCTAATTTATAGTGAGTACCTGTATAGTACACTTAGGGCCTCTTAACATAATGAACTTAAGAACAATAGCAATAACTGTTAGGGTTTAACGTCCCACAACCACGATATGACTATGAGGGATACTGTACTGGAGGGCTAAGGACATTTCGACCACCAGGGGTTGTTTAACGTGCTCCTAAATCTAAGCACACCGGCCGACTTCAAAGCAATGCGCTCTCTTCAATTTGTGCTGTTTAGCCTAAAGTTCATTACGTGGGGTGTTAAAGGACCGTTAAATAAGGTTTATTTCCTGCTTCTTTGTTTATGGTATAGCCAGCCGTCAGCGTCTCGGAGAAGACGACAAAGTTGCGCTTCAGTTGCACCGCACATTCGAGCCGAGCGCGAGAGAAGACGCCGGCGAGAGCGATAGCTTCTGTGGTCGTCCATGCCTCAGCAGGGATAAATAAAATATGTGGGGAAGCAAACGCCTCACGTCTTCCCACATATAGTGACCCGGACATCGAACGGAAACGCGCCATCTACCTTGTCCCTTGACCGACGCACCGTATCACAGTCACCGCCGTTTCTTCGGTGACCACTGTAAAGACCTTCAGCCCCGTTCATTCCAGCTTACCATGCACACCACACCCAAAAACGACGTGACGCCGAATCCCATGGTACCCAATCCTGTCGTCGCTACTCTCAAGCTACTGGAGTTTTGGCAGTCGGACTTGGTTTCTGAGCGTGGAGCCACTCTTCCGAAGACACCGGGTAACATCGCGAACAGAAAGATACGACTATGTCGTCGGTGTTTTGCCACCTGCTGTCATCGCCATCGTAAGAGACACCCTACGCTCTCCGCCGCCAGACAACCCGTACGACAATCATAAAGCAGAGATCATACGCCGGACAACCGAGTCGCAACAGCGTAGGCTGCAGCAGCTGCTCACCGCGGAGGAACTCAGTGACCGAAAGCCTACGGAACTGCTGCGTCGCATGCGGCATCTGATTGGGGACCACTCTGCTGCATTAGAAGCATTCATTCTACGAGAATTCTTCCTACAGCGACTGCCGTAGCAGGTGCGGATAATTTCGAGCGCGTCCTCTACAGAAACCCATGACTCACTGGCACAGATTGCCGACAAGATTATGGATGCCGCCCTCAGGTGATTGGAGACCCTGCGGTAACTATCGCACCCACAGCAATGTGAAGGTACCGGACCGCTATCCGATACCACACATCCAGGACTTCACGACATTGCTGCACGGTTGCACCGTATTCAGTAATATCGACTGAGTGAAGCCATACCTCCAAATACCTGTCGAGCCTTCCGACGTACCGAAGGCTGCCATCATAACACTTTTTGGCATGTTTGTATACATACGTATTCCCTTCGGTCAACGAAACGCCGCACAAACCTCTAAACGGTTCGTTGACCAAGTTCTTCGTGGGTGGACCTGCTGCTTCGCGTACACCGACGACATTCTCGTCTTCAGCACCTCAGCAGAAGATCGGGAACTTCACCTGCGTGAGGTATTCACGCGGTTCCGCAAATACGGACTAGTCATCAACGGACCGAAGAGCTAGTTCGGAGTTTCCTTACTGGACTTCTTTGGTCATCACCTGGATTTCTGTGGGATCTCTCCACCAACCGCGCGCGTGGAAGCCATATTACAGTTTCCACGACCAACAACTACGAAGAAACTGCGTGAATTGCCCAGGCTTGCACACTATTACCGGTGGTTTTTTCCATAATGCGCTGCCATCTTGCAACCGCTCCATGCAGTTCTGCCGGGTCAAACGAAGCCCAACGCCTCTATCTCCTGGACAGGCGTTGCCGAGAGAACTTTCAGTTCTATCAAGGAAGCTCTGGCCAACGCAACGCTCCTTGCGCATACAAACTGCGACGGCATCACGTCACTCACCGTGGACGCCTCTTATGTCGCCATCGGAGCAGTCCTGCAGCAGTTGGTCGACGATTTCTTCTCACGGAAGTTCTCACAGACCGAGGGCCATTACAGCACATTCAGTTGCGAACTGCTCACGGCCTATTCGGCTGTCAAACATTTTCGCCACTTCCTCGAAGGTTGGCAATTCCATATCCTCACCGACCACAAGTCGCTCACTTGTACCTCGACCGCTGCTAACTCTGTCCACACTCCACGTGAGATCCGTCAACTTGCCTATATATTGGAGTTTACGAGCGATATCCGGCACATCAGTGGCAAGGACAACCCCGTTGCTGACGCACTATTCCGAATCGAAGTCAACGCAAGCAACGGTGGATGAGCGCCCGCTGGTCGATTTTGCAGCCATGGCTACTACATAACGTGAGGACAGCGAACTTCAGGTTCTACGACTCCAAGAGAACTCCCTCAAGTTCGTAGATGTCCACCTTACAGGCTGCGCCATTCCCCTCGTTTGCGACACGTCTACCGGTTCTCCTCGCCAGTACGTTCCAGCGCCATTTCGCCGCAGCTTCTTCGACGCCTTGCATTTTTTTGTCGCACCCCGGCATACGCGTCACAGCGCGATATCTATGGCCACGAATGGACATCGAGGTCAGCCGCTAGACACGTGCTTGCCTCAAGTGCCAGCAAGCCAAAGTCTAAGGCAACCCAGTGAGTCCATTGGGTACCTTCCCGCCTTCTGACTCGCGGTTCAGTCATCTGTACCTGAGCCTCGTAGGCTCTTTGCTCCCATCGAAAAATTAGCAGTGGCTTAGCTCAGCTATTCGAGGATATACGTAGCGTGAGCTACGGGCGGACGGATGGACGGACGGACGGACAGGCGGACAGACAGACAGACAGACAGACAGACAGACAGACAGACAGACAGACAGACAGACAGACAGACAGACAGACAGACAGACAGACAGACAGACAGATGGACGGGCGCACGGACGCACTTACTGACGGACGGACGTACGGACTAGCGAGCGACCTCACGCGAGTCAGGCGCCAGCCCCCTGGTAACACGTCACTCCAGGAGCTTCCAGGCCTCCTCCTGCGAGCCAGCTGTGCGCCGTGTGACGTCACTGCTCCTCGGGCATGCGCGACACGGCTCTCGATAAGCCACGCTAAGTGCTCAACCTCGGCCAGTGTAGCTTACGCTACAAAAACAGCCGGTATATGTTAACGTGCGTAGACCGGTTCACGCGGTGACCTGAGGCTCTACAGCTCAACGACATCAATGCAGATTCAGTCGCCCACAGACACATTCCCATCTGCCTAAGCCGCTACGGAGTTCCCAAGAACATCAATATGGACTGAAGTTGTCAGCTGGGGAGCTATTCTCGCGGTGTCCACTTAGTGGACATGTCCACTTCGCCCTCCACTGATTGGCTAAGCTCGGGGAGCAACGCGCCGCCTGTTTCCGGTCTTTCTTCCGCAACGTCATTTTGACGCCACGCAGCTTTCACAACTCTCGACACAAATGAGGAAGACGGAAGGCGTTTCGCCGCAACGAATGCTGTCCCCAGAGATCCACTTTTGGACGCACATCTCAGAGGCCGTGCATGAACTCTAATCACGTTAGCCCTTGAATTAGGTTTAACGCGGCCGCCCGCCTGACGCACCTGGAAGGTCGGCACGCATTCCCTGCATCGTTCTTCAAACATCTCAACACGTTCATACGCAAGTTCAGACTTGTCAAGTTTGTTTAGGTGTCCTGTTACTGTACATTTCGTCCACTTTCTTTCTCTTTATGCTGGGAATGTGCTGGCGGGTTCGGTGCGTCGACGCGGTCAAGAGCGCCATGACGTCACGGCTCACCGCTTTTTCGAGTAACTGTATGCACTCCGCCGAAGTGGACATGTCCACTAAGTGGACACCGCGAGAATCGCGCCCCTGGACTCCGCACTCTTCCGCACTTTGTCCCGAATGCTTGGTGTCAACTAAATCAAGACGACGGTCTACCACCCGATGTCTTACGACATGGTCGAGCGATTTCACCGCCAATTCAAAGCCTCGCTCATGGCCTCACGATCAATGACACCCTGTACAGAGCGACTACCACTCGTCCTCCTCGCCCTTCGCAGCACGATACGTACGGAGGCGTCCTGCTCGTCAGCTGAGCTCGTTTCTGGCACGACCCTAGGGCTTCATGGCTAGTTTTTCGACGCGTCATCGGTACCACCATTGGACTTTGCTGATTATGCCAGTCGCCTCAGGAATGCCATGAGAGACGTGTCTCCTATTCCGCTACGTCAACAATCACGCCCATGTTTCATCAGTCGTGCTCTCCACGATTGCACCCATGTCTTACGGCACATGCAATCTCCACGGCAACCACCTTACGACGGACCCTTTAAACCCGTCAACGTTGCCCGCAGCATTTCGTCCTGCTGCTTAATGGACCCGAACACAATGTTTCATTGACTGCATAAAGCCGGCCTTCCTCGACACCGACGCCGTCCTCGCAGACGACAAGCCATCAACGAACATCAGACGAACGCGCTTCGCAACATCAGAACCTACCAGCTGCTCATAGGCATCGCTCTTTCGCACGCTGGCTTAAGGTCCCTAGATAAAGCGGCGGCGGCTCCGGCGCGCCAGCTGTGTTCCGTGTGACGTCACTGCTCCTCGCGCATGCGCAGCACGGCCCTCCAGGAGCCACGTGAAACTGCTCAACCTCGGACAGTGTAGTTCACCGTACCCAAACACCAGCGCAGAAAAGAGAAGCAGACAACGGACTGGTGCTAATAACAACTGTTTATTTAGTAACACTCACCGAGTTTACATACACTACGTCGCACCTCACGAGAGAACCAATCTAAACACGCTCATTCGCAAAAGTATAAAGGGAGTCCTTGGGCTCCCGATGCGTACTGGCACCGAGAGCCTCGCGAGCCTAGGTGTTCACAACACCTTAGAGGAAATCAAAGAAGCGCAGCAGACAGCGCAGCTTGCAAGACTTTGGTCCACCATCGCGGGGCGAAAAATTCTTGCAAACGTTAATAATAATCCAACTTTCGCGCTGGAACGAGACACGCAGCTGCACGAACGAACGAGATCTTACATTAAGGTTTCTCCGCTGCGGAGGAATGGTACAACCACAACACGACACCGGCATAAGGTTGGCTAGGACCTCTGCACTCCTGTCACATGCACACGCACACGCGTCGGACGCGTGTTTCGTCGGTGCTGCTCAATATCAGAGTTCTTCTAGCCACACCTCCCGCTTTGCGTCGTCTCCGTTTACACCAAGGGCCGGGCCCTTTCGGCCGTGTCGATCGTTACCTCGTCGCATGGCAAGGCAGAACAGCTAGCCACAGCATTAGTCCTCTTAGATCTGAGCAAAACGGAAGTCTACACAGACTCGAGGTCGGCAGCCAGAGCATTCGCCTCTGGCACGGTCTGTAGGGAAGTCGCCAAGATACTCGAAGGAAAAGTTGTTGATCGTCACACCATCACCCGGTTCCCGGCCCACGTAAGGTCGAAATAGGGGCGCTTGTCAACGCCAACGAATTGGCCCATGCTCGAGCGCGAGGTTTCGCTTGCCGCGCAGGGCTGTTCAGGCCGGAGCGGGTGGGGCCCGCGACGGGTCTGGTCCGATGGTGGCGGAGACGGAACCCCCCTTCCCCCCCCTTTAGGGACACACTATCGACCTTTAACGAAGTCACAAAGCATTATCAACTGGCTCGCAGGGCATTTCCCTTGCCCCACCGAAACCTATGACGACCACAAGCGGTTACGCTTACGTTACTGCAAACACACTCGTATCCCAGCCTTTGAATCTACAGTCATTTCACGGAGGCCTCCCCTTCGTGTACCGACTGCGGTGGATACAGCGATTTTAACCACATGCTCTGGGACTGCCCCCTCTTTGCAGCGCCACACGGATGAAGAGATCTAGCAAGACACTTTTTGTTCACTGCTCAAGAGCCACGACTGGTTCCAACAGCTCTAGGCAGTCCAGAAGGCCCACGACGCGGGGGGTAAGGCTTAGCCTTCCCGTCCCGACAAGGGAGCGGCCCGCGCTCCTCCCTCAATGAAAACTTAGGGATGACTTCTTCAGGACTTTAATAAAATTTAGTACAACCTACCTGCCTACTTCTTCTTTTGACTAGTTAGATTTGTCTCAAGTAACTTCCAATCTCGTATTAGAAATTGTTCTTGACAAATGCCCAACTTTATTTTTGCTACGGAATAAGCGCAGCGTCCATGCATGTATCGCAATTTCCAAGGGTGATGTGATTGCGTCTTGAGCCTTCTTTATAGCAAACACATTTACATGGACTCGTGACGTTGACGAAGGCAGCAGTCGGCGTGTCCAAGATGAAACTCTTTATCTGGCCTAACTTGTGGCCGGGAAACGGAAACCCAAACTAAATACACATTGCACACAGATAACGGCCAACAGAGCGTCGGCCGTCGGTAATCTGATCAGCGGTAAGGCGTGTCGATATTTACACACGCGACATCGAAGGTTGTAGCGTTATCGCTGGCGCTGGCGAAAGCTCTCGAAAGAACTGGACTGTTCGCGTCCTGCGCGTAATCTTGACACACTGACCTGAGACAATCGTGAAGCTTCGCGAACATTGCGGCGCGGTCTGTGCCGAGCATTGATAACAGCTTTTGTGGGCGAAACACGAGTACATAAAGATAAAGAAAAATGGGCGTGGCAATTATACTTTTGGCGTGGCAATTAAATGGGCTCTCCAGGCTGGAGAGCCCATATAACTGCTAAAATAAACCGAGTTTTATTTCCCGGTTTTTGCCTTCACCGAACAAGCGTAAATGAACGCATCTTAATTAGATGGCTTTAAGGAGGACTACATGACACTGTACGCCTGCATCGTACACTCATCCAAGGAGCCTGGCGAGTTCGAGATCTTCGCGCACGCGGCCCCCTTGGAGCAGTAACTATGGCGCGCTTCTCTAGCTGTGCGCGTGGTGGCCGGTGGGAATCGCTGTTGAGCTGAGCTGATGCCAATAGGGGTGAGATGCAAAAGCAGTCTAGCACTTAGACAGAGGCGCACGTTAAACAACCCAGCGGGTCAAAATTAAACCGCAGGAAGTCGCTTTTCATTCTTAAGCCCCACTTGTGAACAAAATTAGGTCAAGGCCCACTTGTCAGCATGTTTCTGAACTTTATTCTTATATGTTTATGTGGCCAACTGAAAGTCAAAAGGGCATCTTCGGGAAGTTCACTTCGTGTAGTGATTCATTTCAAAATATCTGTCACACAGAAAAACAAATGAAATCGGCTTTTCACACTTTCAGCGGCCGCATTTTAGGCATTTCGCAATTTGACAGCTCGCTGTTACAGAAATCCAACGCGGCCTTCATTTCAGGTTACTAATGATCAATGTACGCAAGTGTCTCGGGGAATCCAGGGAAAGTAACATGGAGTGCACACAAGCCGACGCCAACCAAGAGGAAGAGTTCTTCGATGCTTTCCTGCAAGACGTGTCACGAGCAAACGACGATGACAGTGATAGAGAGGGCAATGCTCAAGCCGGATCGAGCGCGGCTGCCTTGCTGTCTATTTTGCTCTCTCTCTCTCTCTCTGACTTTCACAGCGCGGAATTAGAGCCCGTACCATCGAACAATGTCTGCGTCGAGAATGCAAGGAAGTGTAAAATCTACGCGCATTTGCGTAATCACGCTTTTGGCATACTGCCCTTCTATTGGCCACGAGATCGAACGGAT
Source organism: Rhipicephalus appendiculatus (assembly GCA_030522465.1). NCBI lineage: Eukaryota > Metazoa > Arthropoda > Arachnida > Ixodida > Ixodidae > Rhipicephalus > Rhipicephalus appendiculatus. The sequence goes on along the minus strand of JALIZH010004153.1, from coordinate 58,043 downwards.
TCACCTACTGGCGGCTAGTGGCTGAACCACGCCTAGTATGTACCGCTCGCTGCGTCGTCTGCTAGCCGCGGCGTCTGCATGCACGCGTACGTCGCGCATCTCCTAAACGGGATGCTTGTTCAGTTCACGGGATGTTCAGTTGTGTTAACACAATCTTAACTGCTTGTACGTATACCAGTCACGATGTACAGAAGCATTTGGCCTTGTACGCTCTACATGCACTCTAATGAAATCAGTGCGTGCAACTTTCTAGAGTTCTGTGTACTGTCGTGCATATATATATATATATATATATATATATATATATATATATATATATAAAACGAGGGTCTCGTTCTGGCAGACTTGATGCCTTCAGGTGGTATGCGAGGGATTATTAGTCAGCTGCCCGGTCGTAATAAGATCACGTACTACGTGACGCCAACAGGCAAAAAAGAGTGTTCCACACTCGCCGTAATGGCAACAGGCGGTGCTGACTGACGCTCCCACGTTTAAGTACACATATATACCCTATAAAGTGGACGGAGGGATGACCGCCACCGTAGCTCAGTGGCAGAGCATCGGACGCGTTATTCGAAGGTCGCAGGTTCGGATCCTGCCGGTGGCAAGTCATCTTTTCGTCCGCTTTCCTTTCTTCGCATTTTACAATACAATTACTTCTAATAGCTTCCCCTATACTTTCCTTGGCATCTTTGTCTGTTAGTTCTCATTAATACTGTGTTTAACAAAGCAAACGAGCCCTTAAGTTTACAATTCTTTCCTTCATTCATAACGAGGGTCTCGTTCTGGCAGACTTGATGCCTTCAGGTGGTATGCGAGGGATTATTAGTCAGCTGCCCGGTCGTAATAAGATCACGTACTACGTGACGCCAACAGGCAAAAAAGAGTGTTCCACACTCGCCGTAATGGCAACAGGCGGTGCTGACTGACGCTCCCACGTTTAAGTACACATATATACCCTATAAAGTGGACGGAGGGATGACCGCCACCGTAGCTCAGTGGTAGAGCATCGGACGCGTTATTCGAAGGTCGCAGGTTCGGATTCCTGCCGGTGGCAAGTCATCTTTTCGTCCACTTTCCTTTCTTCGCATTTTACATTACAATTACTTCTAATAGCTTCCCCTATACTTTACTTGGCATCTTTGTCTGTTAGTTCTCATTAATGCTGTGTTTAACAAAGCAAACGAGCCCTTAAGTTTACAATTCTTTCCTTCATTCATAACGAGGGTCTCGTTCTGGCAGACTTGATGCCTTCAGGTGGTATGCGAGGGATTATTAGTCAGCTGCCCGCTCGTAATAAGATCACGTACTACGTGACGCCTACAGGCAAAAAGAGTGTTCCACACTCGCCGTAATGGCAACAGGCGGCGCTGACTGACGCTCCCACGTTTAAGTACACATATATACCCTTAAAGTGGACGGAGGGATGACCGCCACCGTAGCTCAGTGGTAGAGCATCGGATGCGTTATTCGAAGGTCGCAGGATCGGATCCTGCCGGTGGCAAGTCATCTTTTCGTCCACTTTCCTTTCTTCGCATTTTACATTACAATTACTTCTAATAGCTTCCCCTATACTTTACTTGGCATCTTTGTCTGTTAGTTCTCATTAATGCTGTGTTTAACAAAGCAAACGAGCCCTTAAGTTTACAATTCTTTCCTTCATTCATAACGAGGGTCTCGTTCTGGCAGACTTGATGCCTTCAGGTGGTATGCGAGGGATTATTAGTCAGCTGCCCGCTCGTAATAAGATCACGTACTACGTGACGCCTACAGGCAAAAAAGAGTGTTCCACACTCGCCGTAATGGCAACAGGCGGCGCTCACTGACGCTCCCACGTTCAAGTACACATATATACCCTATAAAGTGGACGGAGGGATGACCGCCACCGTAGCTCAGTGGTAGCGCATCGGACGCGTTATTCGAAGGTCGCAGGTTCGGATCCTGCCGGTGGCAAGTGATCTTTTCGTCCACTTTCCTTTCTTCGCATTTTACATTACAATAATTTCTAATAGCTTCCCCTATACTTTCCTTGGCATCTTTGTCTGTTAGTTCTCATTAATACTGTGTTTAACAAAGCAAACGAGCCCTTAAGTTTACAATTCTTTCCTTCATTCATAACGAGGGTCTCGTTCTGGCAGACTTCATGCCTTCAGGTGGTATGCGAGGGATTATTAGTCAGCTGCCCGCTCGTAATAAGATCACGTACTACGTGACGCCTACAGGCAAAAAAGAGGGTTCCACACTCGCCGTAATGGCAACAGGCGGCGCTGACTGACGCTCCCACGTTTAAGTACACACATATACCCTATAAAGTGGACGGAGGGATGACCGCCACCGTAGGTCAGTGGTAGAGCATCGGACCCGTTATTCGAAGGTCGCAGGTTCGGATCCTGCCGGTGGCAAGTCATCTTTTCGTCCACTTTCCTTTCTTCGCATTTTACATTACAATTACTTCTAATAGCTTCCCCTATACTTTCCTTGGCATCTTTGTCTGTTAGTTCTCATTAATACTGTGTTTAACAAAGCAAACGAGCCCTTAAGTTTACAATTCTTTCCTTCATATATATATATATATATATATATATATATATATATATATAGCAATTAGGAATATATATATATATATATATATATATATATATATATATATATATATATATATATATATATATATATATATTGTCACGACTAAAAGCCACCAGGAAGAACGATGAAGTGACGAGCGCGAGCAGCAACCACCGCTCCTCGGAGGAAGACGACGTTGGCGCGTCTGCTCTTGTGATCTGTTAATACAGACCTTGTTTTTCCTTGTCGCACCGTGGTCCTGCGTCCTGTTCTTTACGCGTTGCGACAATATATATATATATATATATATATATATATATATATATATATATATATATATATATATATATATATATATATATATATATATATATATATATATATATACACAATAGTACCCGCCATTCGCCAGAATCATTCCAGTGTGGGCGCCGCTTTGTGGTTGAAGCACATTGCAAAGTGCATGTGGCAGCGTTTTAACCATGAGGAGTATTAAACATCGTGTGAATGCAGCGTTTTGGCGACTCGGTGGTAAAAAAGAACAAGGCTTTAAACCATGTACTTGCGCTCCAAACTTGTTGTCAGGCCTATTATTGCGTCACTGTCGCTGATCTGTTACAAGACGAGTTTTAGTTGCGCTTAATTTGTCCTTTTAATGTGCGGTTCTGGTTCCACCACACAGAAATGTTTGTGAAGTGAAGTTTGACACTTCGGTACTTGAATAGTCTTCTAAAAAAAATTGAATGTCACGGAAAGCGATAAAACTGAGTTGCCGGGGGCTATTTTAATTTGGGCTGAAACTTACACAAAAACACCCGGGTAATTTTATTTAAGTTCGCGTTCTAGGAGCCAGATGGTCCAAGATTCCGGAGTCCCAAACAGCTGCAGTGCCCCAAGGGTCCGTTCTTGGGCCTCTTCTTTTCTTTAATTTACATAAATGACTAGCCCGCTCACGCCTCCTCTCCCATTTTTTTATGCCGATGATTGTGTTTTATATGAGGTGATTAAAACTTACCGTGACCATTACCGTTTGCAGGAGTCACTTGCTGGGTTTTGCAATTGGTGCAAGACTTAGCAAATGAAGATTAACTTTAAGAAAATCGTGCTCATGTCTTTATCGAATAAATTCTTCATTTGTTTTTAATTACTCTTTCGATAACCGCGCTGTCAATAAGCTTTTTGTGTATAAGTATCTCGGTGTCATTTTTACACGCAATATGTCGAGGTCCAAGCACTTTGACGACTACATATGCATGTGACAAAGCATTAAAACAAAACTGGGTTATCTACGTCCCACTCTACCTAACTCTTTGAAAGAAACAGCTTCTCTTGTATAAATTCGCTAACACGCATCTGCCGTTTGGAACCCGTAAAAGCAGTGCGAAATTAGCAGGCTAGAAGCAATCCAGAAAACAGCGGTAAGATTCATATCTCATCGTTATGACTGCGACTTCTCGCCATCTTCTCTTCGTTCTTCGTTGAATTTAACTTCGCTCTATTCGCGTCGCCGACTCGAATCATTAAAATTCTTGCACAGCATCGTGACCTCTCCGGTTGAACTGTTCAATGACGAGGACTACAGAAACATGTCACCTCAGTCAACGACGAGACGCTATATCACAACTTAAACTTAACGCTTTGCTATTCTCGCACTAGGTTCAAATTCAGTTGTTCCCCGCTCCGTTGAAGACTGGAATTAATTGCCTGCTTCTGTTTGTTCACGCTCATCGCCCAGTTTTGCAGCAGACATCCATGACATGCACCTGTAACACACGCTCGTCTATTAGCCAATGGTATTAGAACTTGAGTTGCTTTGTTTGTTTGTTGAATTTTGATTGATGTTCATCACATGTTTGTGTATCTTTAGCCTTGTATAACAAAACATGTGTATTATACTTGACCTGTTCGCGTAATTTTCATTGTTGTTAATTAAAATTCCGCGTATCCTTGTATACACACTGCTGCCATAGAGCACATTCCGCTTTAGTATGTATAATTAAAATAAATAAATAAATAAAAAGTCACAGTTTCGCCACTAGGGCGAAGCAATGAATGCGATAGCAAGAAATTAGTTTGTCACACTAAGAACGACAAGCAGCTCGATACTTGCAACGGGCCACCGCAGCACAAAGAAGGACGCTCGAAAAGGACGCATAGGTATACACAGGACAAGCGTGAACTAACAACTGTCGCAGTTGTTACGTATTTGTATTTGAGCGACGCGCTGCGAGTGTCCACAATGCAGAAGCCGACACTGTTGTTGCTGTTGCCTCTGACATGGCTCATACCCACTCAGGGGGGATTGGCCAAGGATTGATTATACGATTATATGACTTTCCGACGCTGTTAGATACTTCTTTTTCTTTTAAACTGCGGCAAGTGGAATGACCCCTCTGGGTCTCCTCCCACGCGGTGGCGTCTGACGCCAAGTGTGCCCGGTGTTCTTTTTTTCCCTTCTACATCATGAGTGGTACAGAAGGGAGCCACTTTATCGTGCGCATCTCAAGGGCAGTTTTCAATTTGAAACAAACTGTAAATGTGTTGCGTGATAGAAAACACGCTCAAGCTGTTCCGAGATCTGCGTACCGCGAGCGCCAAATGATGCATATGAATAGCTCGCCGTTATATCGCTGGGACGAGCATGGCGTCTGGCTTTGTTGGCTAGCGCAACAGGCTGCGGAGCGTGGAGTCGCTGGGCAGATTGCGCTTCTATCAAAAGTACCAGTGACGTTCGACGTGCTTCGAGCATTAATTGGGCAATGCAGAACGCACATATTACCAGTTGGCTGCAATCAACGTGTTCTATTCGCCGACAATAAAGTCAAAACTGTCACAATGAAGACCCGCTGTGTACATTTGTGTACACGCCGCAGACCACCATCCACACTAGAGCACTGCACGGGCTCGGGCCTACCCAAAAAAAATCACCGCCCTAGCACTCCGTACAAATGGTTAACCAGCGAAGCTGAAATGTGCGGCCCCAGTGTTTAGCAGTGGGTTCAACCCGACGCTGCACTGAAGCCTTCCACAGTTATCGTTGCCAGGTTGTGGTCGAACCATAGGCGGTCACAGACGTCGCAGCCGAAGCCAAAGTGCCGCTGCAGAAACTCTCGCCCAAAGCGGGCGTTCGCCCCGGTGAACGCGCTCCCGCAATCACGTCGACAGCCCGCAACGCCGTTTCTTCGGCTCGCCAGAGGGCGCGCCGTGGCTGCAAGCGTTTGACCTTGCAAGCGTCGTACCCAAGCTCGCGTGCCAATGGCGCGCAAGCTTGGGTACCACGCTCAGAACGACGTAACTGATAGCACAGCCAATGGAGCCCGCTCGTGACACAGATGCCGAACGGTTTTTCGTTTCTCCTAGCCATATACAGCTTTCGCTGTAAAACCCGAGGCCCAGCCCGGCCCTCGGCGGGCCGGGCCGGGCTGGATACAGTAGGTTTCACGGCAGACCCAGGCCGGGCTCGGGCCTGAAGCTCCGGGCTTAGGGCCGGGCCCGGGTTTTAGGTGGTGGGCTCGGGTCAGGTCCGGGCTTCGACGTTGCTCAGTTCTTAAAGGGACACTAAACTGAAACACTGACTCGGTTTAGATTGACGAAGTGTTTGAAGTTTTATGATGAACAATTGAAGTTGAAACTATTTGAAGTTTTATGATGGACAAGTACTGAACTTCTTTTGCTTCTACCATTTGGAGCTACTTCATTTATCTGAAACGGGCGAGCTAAAAGTAAATAGACCGGATGCTTACATAGTCAACATCTGGCTCTTCCGGGCTCTATTCGCATTCTTTATTTTTTATCCCAAATGTTATTCTGTGATTGCAGTAATTAACGTAATATAATAAGTCTATAACTTATTACAGCAATAGCTCTAAAGCTGGGAAAATTTCTTGAATATTCCAGCCCTCCACTAAAACAAAAAGACTGCATGGAGTCTAGTTACTTAGAATCCCTGTAAAGACAGTTGTCTTCCGTGGCTTCCGTCACGGCTCCCAGTGGTCATGTCACGCAAGATGGACATGCACAGCCTGCTTTGTGCGCCCACATTGTTAGCGTCTGAGCTTTCGTCTTGTTCCTCTATAGCAGGGGTGTCAGATTCGCATCAGCTAACGGTCTGCATTCACGAAAATTTACCCCCCGCAAAGGCCACGACAGTGATTAGGAGGGGGTTGGGTGTGGAGGTGGGGGAATATGTTGTACCAAATATCACCTAATTTTGCAATTTGAAAGACCTTTCCCATATCTCATGTAACGGTCATTTCTGAAAATTATTTGTTGGCGAGATTCCAACCACATATCTATACCTGTCTCCAATATGACTAAAATCAGGACGCCGATTCTGAAATATAGACTTTTCCTTTCACTGTTATGTCTCAACGCCTGGTGGGCGCATGGGGTGCCTCACAAGAAATGGCTTTAGACCTGTCATGCCTATGTAGCTCAAGGACGTACTTAGGAAGAAAATAAAAAAAAACAGGACGAAGGCAGTCGTGTGCGGGCCGCGGGCTGCATGTTTGAGACCCCTGCGCTATATAGTGCGAGAGATACATGATACTGCCGCAACAACGCTGCAATGTGCAGGAATAGCATAGGTCCATTAAGCCTGACGTCGGGCAAAGTATATTCGCGTTCGAAATGTCTGGCTTGAAAAAAGACAATTACGTATTACGTGCCATGTGATGTCCGTTCACCTCGAACCATATGCATCCAATAAGTAAGCGTCGAAAAGCTTATTCGCACCTTTATTACCGAACTGGAACAAACCCCGAAAGTAGATCGAGATCTCTTGGTCCACCTCCTGTCAGTCGTATGCCTGCGTAGTCCAATGACCACCTTCTACCGGTAAAACATCGTTAGGAAGGCATACACCATTATAACATGCAAAAAAAAAGAGAAAGAGCGCGGTGCAAAACTTGCATCACATACACTGCTGAAAACTACGAGGAGAAGCCCCAAAGAGGATTTTTATACATGACATTGAAGAGGGGCCAAGACGTCCGGGAAGGAGAGAAATGAAGGGATGAGCTGGACGGCTATGTTCATTCTCCAGAAGTCCGCAGAGACATCCTAAATCTGCTAGAGTGGAGGAAGTCAGTAACAACCATTGGCGACGCCTTCACAATTCACAAGGCAGATGTACGCCCCTGCGGCTCGGGCAAGCAGTGCGGAAAACTTTAGCGTGGCAGGATATGTGATGCAACAGAGCATGGCGTGCTTAAGTATGTTTTGATAATTTGATTTTCAGGCTCGAAGCTCCGTAGGAGATACCCTTGTCTTCCGTTGTGGTCACGGTATACAACCATTGCCAGAGTCTAAACATATCTGAGACACAAAAAAAAGGTTTTACAATAGACTTCAACGTAGACATAGGCTAATTTAAGGTTCGCCCACTCGTCATGATTCACTTCGTGGAGAGACTTTTTTTTTTTTTTGCGCAGTAACATGGGAACAAACAAGCTGTGAAACATGCCGGAAAAGACTCCTAGAGGGTATATACTAGCAGTGGTCTGATAGATGAAAAGAATGCTATGACAAGTAATTTTTAAATGCGAAGCATTTCTTTGCGTACTGTAAGCACTTTTGCGTTTCTATCTACGTATCTATCTATCTATCTATCTAGCCGACTACGTCTGGGTGCTCTCGTGATCGCCTCCTTAACTTGGTGTAGACCAAAATTAGTATGGGAGGGTAAGAGGTATTGACGAATATGTCTGGCTGGTCATGACATGAATAACGTAAAACTCCTGTCGCATACGTCGTCAAACCCTTTCCTGCAGACACGTGTGGCACATACCCGTATACCACGGGCCGCGGTATGCCGGTTTGCGCCATAGGTGTTTGACAATTTATATCTGCCCAAGAACGGCGAGGAGACGCATTAGTAATTTAAATGCGAGAGCGTTAAGAAAAACTGACGTCAGCAGCGTTGACCCGACGAATGGAAATAATAAATATCAGGGTTCCAGGAGGAATCGAACCCAAGCAATCTGCGTGGCAATCAAGTATTCTACCACAGAGCCACGCCAGGTCTCGGAACTGCTTTGGAAAAGACACTATGCAGGCGTAATGTTGGTGAAACGTCAGTTGTAGTTGCAGTGCAGGCTATCTAATTTTATAAACATTACATATGTACTCCCATGAGGCAGGCGCCATGTCGGTTTAACGTCAATTGTATACTTAAGCGCCATCCACTGTAGTTGGTCCACGAAGCACTATCCAGGGCTACCATCCTCGCAAGCACAAGGACTACATATTAGCTTACCATTTCTGGTGTTAGTAATAGCAATGTTTCTGTTGGCATCGTTGCGCAACTGTGAAGAACTGGTTATATGAAACATATGCGACTGTTGAAGATATGTCTGTGCATACATCATTTGTACATATCTTTAACGTCATTTCGTAAGGTTTCGCTCAATAAAAAATTACAACCCGGTCACCTTGCCTCCGCATGCTTCGCATAACATCGATTCCCATGGTACTTGGGATCTGCCAATGTTTTCTTCCTTTTCGTCTGCTTATACGTCTTTCTAAAAGTATCTTAGTGCACAACAACTTAATGAATTTGACTATATTTCCCTATTTCCCCTGCTGTGGCAAGTTGCTGTTATGCTGAAGACAGGCGCTGCATATCCAGAAGGGTGCACGATTGGCTCTGTCGTTAGAGCATGCTTTAAATTTTAATAGACCGCAATGTAAACAAAGGGAAAAAAGCGTTCTGTTCCTTCTGTCCTCTGTTTGGATAGCGCTCTCTGTTCAAGCTAACTCATACTCATGCTCCAAGCCACTTTCCTTGCTACAATATCTGCTGCGAAACGCTCTTGATGATCCCCATGGTTGATATTGCCACGCGCGTTTCGTATTATACTTTTGCTGTATTCGGTTTACGCCCACAAAGACTGTAAGCAATGCTCAGTGCAAACCAGCGACTCATTTTTTCTAGAAGCTTCGCGATTATTGTAGATCGTTGTGTTAAGATTGCGCGCAAGACGCGAACACGCGAGCTTATTCCAGAGCTTTCGCGACAACCAGCGATAAGGCTGCAATATTCGATGACACGCGTATAAATGCCGACGCGCTTCACCGCTTCTCGGTTGATCGACTGCCGACGCTCTGTTCGCCGCTATCAGTGCATACCATGTGTATTGCTGTAAACTAACTTTCCGTTTACCGGCCACAAGTTCGGCCTAATAAAGCAGTTTCATCTTGGACACGTCGCCTGCTGCCTTCGTCGACGTCACGATCATGTGACATCTGGTGGAGGTGCTGCTCGTTCATGTTCCGGACGCCCCCGTCAAGCCGTGAACCCAGCCCAACCCGCGAAGAAGACAACGCAAAGGACAACCCTCATCGTCGAACCAGCCGTAGGCAGCAGGGACTACAGCCAGAACACGGACTTCTGCCAGAAAACACCAGGAACACCAAGACTGTGACTTCAACCGCAGGCACGATGACCACCCCCGTGCCGCCTGCACCAATCGTGCTCCGGCAGCCCAAAGAGCCGCCAACATTCCGCGGATCATCAGTTAAAAATCCGGAAAGCTGGCTAGAAGCGTATGACCGGGTCGCCATCTTCAATCACTGGAGCATCGACGACAAGCTTCGGCACGTTTATTTTGCCTTAAAAGACGCCGCTCGGACCTGGTTCGAGAATCAAGAGCGAAACCTCACAACGTGGGATGTTTTTCGCGCCAGGTTCCTGGCCACTTTCACAGGTGTGGTCCGCAAGGAGAAGGCCGAAGCCCTCCTGGAAACACGTGTGCAGCTGCCGAATGAAAACGTGGCACTCTTCGCTGAAGAGATGACCAGACTCTTCCGCCACGCCGACCCCGAAATGCCCGAGGACAAAAAGATCGCCTCCTCATGCGAGGAGTTAAACAGGAGCTTTTCGCGGGACTGATGCGGAACCCACCGAACAGTGTCCAAGAGTTTGTGTCGGAAGCGACAACCATCGAAAAGACCCTGGAAATGCGCACACGGCAATTCAACCACCGCCCTACGCCAGGCTATGCAGAGATCCAACCACTCTGCTCCGACGATCTGCGGGAGACCATAAGGGCCCTAGTGCGGGAAGAACTTCGCCGTATGTTCCCGTCGTGCCAGCCTCAAGTTGCGTCGATTACAGACATCGTCAGAGAGGAAATCCAGCAGTCGCTGGGAACCCCTGAACCACCACATCCTCAGCCGCAAGCCATGAGCTACGCTGCTGTAGCCCGACACGAGCCCCCCCCCCCCCCCTCCACACCCACGACAAGAGGCCGCACCGCCGCATTTCCGTCGCCAGACACCGCCGCCACCAGCACCGACGCCATACCACCCACTTGCCGGCCAGCGCTACGCTCCGAGGAAGACCGACGTGTGGCGCGCCCCCCGACCACCACCCACTATGCTACCACTGCGGAGAAGCCGGCCACACGTACCGACGCTGCCAGTACCGCCAGATGGGATTGCGTGGTTTCGCCATCGACGCTCCGCGTCCACAGTGGGTGAAAAACCACGTGATATTGCCGACTACCTCGCAGGAGGGCAGTGGACGCCCCTACGACCTTCCCGCTCGCCGTCGCCCGGCCGCTACATGTCGCCGCACCGCCCGCAGTACACTGGCCCAAACCGGGGCCGGTCGCCTAGCCCGTATCCGGGAAACTAAGGGCAGCAACCGATGGAGGTGCGGTTGCTGTACGACGAAATGCCGAAGATCCTCCGCGGCCGCCGACGACGACAACGCGACGAAACCTGCAGAACACGACGCGAAGCAGACGAAGCCCTGCTGACGAAACGTCGGGGACCGAGGAAGACGAGACGACGCAACATGGAAGCAGTGCAACAAATCCACGCAGCCGTGACCCGACGCCACGACCTAACTGCAACGCGAGACGACGAACTAGCGACCTCGACGTTCTTATCGACGGCCACAGCGTGACAGCCCTCGTCGACACCGGAGCCGACTATTCTGTCATCAGTGGACCGTTCGCCACGAAGTTGAAGAAAGTTAAGACCGCGTGGGAAGGCCCAGGGATCCGGACAGGCTGGAGGGCACCTAGTAACGCCGGCAGGAATCTGCACAGCGAGAGTCTCAATTAACAACCGGATTTATCCCGCAAGCTTCGTAGTACTACAGCGGTGCTCGAGAGATGTCATCCTTGGTATGGACTTCTTAGGCCTTCATGGGGCAGTCATCGATCTGCGATCCAAGTCGATAACGCTATCCGCAGAAAAAGCACTACCGCCGCACACGCTGCCAGGAAAGCACGCCTTGAATGTGCTAGACGACCAAGTCACCATTCCCCCCTCGCTCCAGCGTCAGCGTTTCCGTCGGAACTCAGAAATCAACAGACCAGCGCGGCGTCGTTGAAGGGTGACCAGCAACTGTTGATCAACCGCGAAATTAGCGTCGCCAGAGGAATAGCCGAGCTGCGAGGAGGAAAAGCAAAAGTGATGCTCACGAACTTCAGCAACGAATATAAGTACGTGAGCAAAGGCACAACGATTGCCTACATCGAAGAAATTGTGGAAGCCAGCAACGCTTTCACCCTCGCCGAGTCTACCGAACATGCTACGACGAATCGAGGTTCGCAACAAGATTTTGACGTCAATCCGAGCTTTCCCGACGCATAAGCAAGAACAGCTCAAAGCATTGCTCCTGCAATACAAGGACTGCTTTTCATCGTCGTCAAGAATTCGGCAGACACCGGTCGCAAAACATCGCATCATAACCGAAGGATAGTGCCAGGCCACTTCGTCAGAGCCCGTACAGAGTTTCGACGCGAGAACGCGAGGCCATAAAGAAACTAGTCGACGAAATGCTACGCGATGTCATCATCCAGCCTTCAAAGAGTCCGTGGGCGTCACCTGTGGCGTTAGTGAAGAAGAAAGATGGGACCCTACCTTTCTGCGTCGATTATCGTCGCCTGAACAAAATCACAAAGAAGGACGTGTACCCTCTCCCACGAATAGACGACGCCCTAGATCGACTCCACAACGCGAAGTACTTTTCTTCGATGGACCTCAAGACGGGCTACTGGCAAATCGAAGTCGACGAGAGAGACCGAGAAAAGACTGCCTTCATTACACCAGACGGTTTGTTCGAGTTCAAGGTCATGCCCTCCGGTCTTTGCTCGGCGCCTGCGACCTTCCAACGGGTTATGGATACAGTACTGGCAGGATTGAAGTGGCAAACGTGCCTTGTTTGCTTGGACGACGTCATTGTCTTTTCCTCGAACTTCGACAAACACCTCGAGCACCTTGAATCCGTACTTCAAGCAATCAAGAGCTCCGGCACTCACCCTGAAACCGGAAAAGTGCCGCTTCGCGTACGAGGAGCTCCTGTTTTTTGGGTCACGTGATCAGCAATACTGCAGTGCTCCCAGACCCGCAGAAAACAGCTGCCATCGCCGACTTCCCGCCACCTACCGACAAGAAGGCCGTGCGCCGATTTCTCGGCTTGTGCGCCTATTACAGACGCTTCGTCAAGGACTTTTCACGCATCGCAGAGCCACTAACGCAGCTCACGAAGACCGACGTCGAGTTCCGGTGGGAAACAGCGCAACTTCAAGCATTTCAGGAACTGAAACGACGCCTGCAGACGCCTCCGATACTTGCGCATTTCGACGAATACGCCGATACGGAAATTCCACACCGACGCAAGCAGCGCAGGACTCGGTGCCGTTCTTGTGCAGAAGACTAACGAAGAAGAAAGGGTCATCAGTTATGCTAGCCGGTCGCTATCCAAGGCAGAAGGGAACTACTCTACAACAGAAAAGGAGTGCCTTGCCATCATTTGGGCTACGTCAAAGTTTCTTCCCTACCTCTATGGAAGGCCCTTCAAAGTTGTGAGCGACCACCACGCCTTGTGCTGGCTAGCTAACTTGAAGGACCCTTCAGGTCGTCTCGCACGATGGAGTCTCAGACTTCAAGAATTCGACATCACCGTCGTTTACAAGTCCGGACGAAAGCACTCTGACGCCGACTGCCTGTCCTGTGCCCCCCGTTGACCCACCACCACAGGACGACGAGGACGGGGACTACTTCTTGGGAACTTTAAGCGCTGATGACTTCGCCGAGCGACAGCGCGCCGATCCGGAACTCAAGGGTCTTATAGAATACCTCGAGGGCAAGGCCACCGGCGCTCCAAAGGTATTCAGAGGAGGACTGGAGTCGTTTTTCTTGCGGAACGGCGTTCTCCTAAAGAAAAACTTCTCACCGCTTCGGGCCGACTCCCTCCTCGTAGCGTTACGTCCGTTCAGCGTTACGTCCAGAAGTTCCTCGATGCTCTGCATGACGACCCGACGGCTGAACACCTTGGATTTTCCCGTACGCTCGCGAGGATACAAGAAAAGTACTACTGGCCTCGCCTGACTGCCGACGTCACCCACTACGTGAAGACTTGCCGAGATTGTCAGCGACGGAAGACACCACCCATTAGGCCAGCCGGACTTCTGCAACCCATCGAGCCACCTCGCCGACCGTTCCAGCAAATCGGCATGGACTTACTGGGGCCGTTCCCGACGTCGAATTCCGGAAACAAATGGATCGTCGTAGCAACGGACTGCCTCACCCGCTACGCCGAGACAAGGGCCCTGCCCAAGGGCAGTGCCGCCGAGGTAGCAAAGTTCTTCGTCGAGAACATCGTACTGCGTCATGGCGCCCCAGAGGTCCTCATTACCGACAGAGGTACGGCCTTTACAGCGGACCTAACTCAGGCGATCCTGAGGTACAGCCAAACGAGTCACCGCCGGGCCACCGCCTACCACCCACAGACCAATGGACTCACCGAGCGTCTAAATAAGACCATCGCCGATATGCTGGCCATGTACGTCGACGTCGAGCACAAGACGTGGGATGCCATCCTTGCCGTATGTAAACCTTTGCATACAACACGGCGGTACAAGAAACGACGCAGATGACGCCGTATGGATTGGTCTACGGAAGGACCCCGGCAACGACGCTCGACGCCATGTTGCCCAATGTCTCCGACGAGGAAAAGCGTCGACGTCACCGTGTACCTTCACCGCGCCGAAGAAGCCTGACAACTCGCCCGTCTGCTCATCCAGAGCCAGCAAAAGACCGACAGCCGTCGCTACAACCTTCGACAACGCCACATGGAATACCAACCCGGTGACCGTGTATGGGTCTGGACGCCAGTTCGCCGGCGAAAGCTTATCGAGAACCTTCTTCGACGATACTTCGGACCCTACAGGGTACTTCGACTTCTCGGCGCACTCGACTGCGAGGTTGTCCCTGACGGCATTACGAACTCTCAGCGGCGCCGTGCGCGACCTGAATTGTCCATGTCGTGCGCCTGAAGCCGTATTACGCGCGTTAGTGAACCTGAGGACTGTAATTTTTGCTTTATTATTGTACTTTCTTGCTTTATTATTGTTATTTATTCTTGCATGAATCCCCCCCCCCCTGGTGTTCTGTTTTAAGCATCGGGACGATGCTTTTTCAGAGGGGGGGCATTGCCACGCGCGTTTCGTATTATACTTTTGCTGTATTCAGTTTACGCCCACAAAGACTGTAAGCAATGCTCAGCGCAAACCGCGACTCATTTTTCTAGTATATTTTTCTTCTCGCGTCGAATAACTGTCTTCGTTTAGAATACAGAGGCTTTGAAAAACTACTTAAGTACTCTAGAAATATGACATGAAAACATGCTTATGTCGCACAGCGAACAAATGCGTGGTTGTCGCGTTCAGACTGTCTGTGTTACTGCCAACAGTTCTCTCAACAGCACATTCCCCAGCTATATTTCCTGCTGTACTTGCTCATCATACATAATGAAACGCTACATCGGAGAAGTTACCATGAAGTGGCATTTAACACAACGCGCCCGCTAAAATGGCAAAAAATTGCAAATTTCAATCAAGTGGGCTGCGAAGAAATCCTTCTATAATGACTTACGGAGGGTATGGCCGTCATAAAAAAGAATACGGATGCGTTTTATGCTGTTTCAGTGCAGCTTATGAACTTGGCCGCCTATGATATTACAACCTGAACTTCAGCTTTTACGCGTTGGACTAGAAGGCTATTCCTATTGTGTCTATATTAATAAGGTGTTTGGAAGGTCAATAAGCAAGCTCGTGGTACAAAATTTGTGAGGTAGAAATAAGTGCGCACTTGCACGATGTGAACATCCTGCCGGAAGAACCTTCCGAATAAGTGCGGCACTGAGGAAGTTACATGGTTTAGAAGAACACGCTTCGACTGGCTTCGGTTTCTGACTGCGCCTTCCCAAAGTTCTTAGTAAATGTTTGGGGTAGGTGTAGCGCTTTGTCGTGACCTACGCCCACTACTGCAACGTTAGACGACGTCAGTGATTACGTCATCTGCTCGCAGCCAACGATCGAGCAAGGCTTCGCCCATTTGTTGCCTGCTTCATAACGGCGCCGGGAGACAGCGCAGTGCGTGGGGTAGCCAGACGCTGGCGAGGTACGCACCCTCCCCCTAACGAAAAAGTTGCGAGTCACTTCTTCATCTCGAACACTTTCATTCTGGCAATACCGCTTGTGCCGGTAGTGTCGGGGCTCTACGAATACGGCAGAGGACCGCACAGGAACATGAAAATTTCGACTCCGCAATCAAAATGAACAAAACTGCATCCCCGCTGGGCAAAGGCGTCGTTTTGTAGTTCAAAGAACCTATCAACGAAGTCCGTGTTGCGTAATGTTGCTCATCCGCAAACTTACGTCAGTTCGTTCAAGAGGAGGATTGGACCGGCGCTGAGAAGGGACGCGGGAATTGTTTCTCGAAATCGAGAGGCCTGCGCGGCACGTAGAGCTGCGACAGTGGCAAAATGTTATCGTCGCGGCCTTCTGCGCAAATTAGCGAGCTTGTGTGGGAGTGGTAAACAAATGAATCAAGGCACCTTCGCACGAGCAGTGCTTGGCCTGAATGGAGTGCGGAGATCGGCAGCCTTCTTTGTTTCTCTTCGGTTTGGTCTTTCTTTCTAGTTCCCTTTTAGCGTTTTTTTCTTCTGTCTCTTTCCCACTTGATTTCCATTTATTTCTCCATCTCTCTTCATCCATTTGTTCTGATTTCTTGCTATTTATTTCTATTTCCCCCTTTCTTTCTCTCTGTCGGTTTGTCGCTTGGCGTCATCTGTTTATTTCTATTTTGGTAACTGAGTTTGCTTGCGTGACTCCAAGCGACGACAGCATGCCACAGCCCTGGCCACTGAAGTGCCGCGCACTTATTCATATGATGGCGTTATACGAACAAGCCGAACAAGACTTCTCCTTAACGCGAGCGCACGTTCAGTATGCTACAACTCCATATGATATTACTGGTCTTCCCTTCGTTACACCAAGGTGCCACAGCGTTCCCAGAAAGTCCGGCATCGGCACCCGCGTTGTGTGATGCGAGTGAAATATCAGCGTGGCGCGTGAGGAAAACTCGATATACGTGCAAATATACAATAAAACTCTTCGCTCCTCGTTAGAATCGAGCCCAGGACAACTATGAGGCAAACATGTGCTCTACAAGAGGGCCATACCAGAAAAGAAAGTGATGCTGGTCAGTTTTTTTTCCTTTTTTTTTAAATGCGAAGCATTTCTTAGCGAAACTTCGGCGATTTTGAGTGTATCTAGGTATCTATTTATCTATTTAGCCGCCTACGACTTTGTGCTCTCCTGGCCGTATCGTTAATGGGATTTATACCAAATTTGGTATGGCATAACATGACTGTATGACGACACATAAATGCCTGGTCATATCATGAAAATCATGAATAACTTGTCATGAAAAGTATAATTTACATGCCACGCTCATGGCGCGCTCGCGGCCGTTTCGTTAGCTTGATATACACCAAATTTGGGATTAAGTGACGTGGCTGCATGACGAACATAAATGACAGGTGGTAAAATGCAAATAATGAAGTGCATGTCTTGGACAACATGATTTACAAGAAACACTCATGGCGCGCTCGTGGCCGTTTCGTTAGCTTGATATACACCAAATTTGGTATTGAGTGACATGACTGTATGACGAACATAAATGACAAGTGGTAATATGGAAATCATAACTTGTCATGTGCGACATGACTTGCATATCACGCTCATGGCGCGCTCGCGGCCGTTTCGTTAGCTTGAGATACACGGGATTTGGTATTGAGTGCCATGACTGTATGACGAACATAAATGACAAGTGGTAATATGGAAATCATGATTTGTCATGTGCGACATGACCTGCGTGCCACGCTCATGGCGCGCTCGCGGCCGTTTCGTTAGCTTGAGATACACCAAATTTGGTATTGAATGACATGACTGTATGACGAACATAAATGACAAGTGGTAATATGGAAATCATGACATGTCATGAGCGACATGACTTGCATTTCACGCTCATGCCTCGCTCGTGGCCGTTTCGTTAGCTTGATGTACACCAAATTTGGTATTGAGTGACATGACTGTATAACGAACATAAGTGGCAGGTGGTAACATGAATATCTTGGCATGCATGTTATCTACAACGCCATTTACATGACACACTCATGGTGCGCTTGCGTCCAGTTCGCTAGATTGATATACACCAAAATTGGTATTGCGCGACGTGACTGTATGACGAACATAAACGACAGGTCCTAACATGTAAAACATGACATGCAAATTATGTAAAGCATGATTTGCTCCTTCCTGGCTGCTTCGCATTACATCAATTCCCACAGTGCGTGGGATCTGCCGGCTTTTTTGCCAAGGCAAGCTAGAAAGTTGTACTGTGCTCAAGCGTTTATTTAATATTATTTTTTTTCGTAAGGTACCTCCCGCGCTCAGGGTCTGATTTTCCCGAGACTTGCCACGTGGTCACCGTCTGCATTTCGTTTAATATGTGTTGAAACATAACCGCGGAACAACATTTCTAATCTTTGAATCGGAGTCTTGGATTATAGTCATTCTGCAGATGAGTATTGATATGGTTGTCGAATTCTGCTGCCATATGCCCTCAAGCCTACGCGCGCAGGTTATGCGAGGTTCCGTTTGTTTAGACTCCTCCAGCAATTATCCATGTATAACGTGCGCTATTTCAGTACACGCTCCGCCTCCCCTCAACCCCGCTATAACTATCTTCACTATGCCAGCACGTGCGGCACAATATTTCTTCTCTGTGGCCTTTAAGACGAGAATAGCTTGGGAACTCTGTGGCAGAACAAAGCTTTCCATCTTACGTTATGCAGACCACAGTACCTTTCTAGCAGCAAGTTCATAACACTAGAAAAATAATCATTACAGACCTAAAAGAAGAAAGCGAAACTTGTTCGTTTTACAAACGTCGAGAAATGCTGTTATGACACCAGGTGCAGAACATTACATTCCGCTAAAATGAGGTGAAGTGAGACATCTGTTAATAACAGGTGAATCATTTTCTTACAAAACTGCGCTTAAGCTAATGTACGTTGTCCATATACTATACAACATGATCGTTGTAACAGTCGCTGGGCTCTTTTGGGTAACTCAACGTTACGAAAAAAGGCCAGCGCTCTGCGAGGCACTTTTTCGACGCTTGAGAGCACTATTCGTTTCAATCACGTTAATGAAGGCTCATTGCCTATTGATTCAAATTATAGTACCTTGATTCGCTCTTCGATCGTATTAAGTACGTCAATTCACAATAACGCTATTGTTCCACGATTCCTTCTTGATTAACATTTAGGTCGCATGATTCACTTTTGACTCATGTCTAATTCTTGTATACACTCAATCTACATTACTGCACATTTATTGAGGCTTTAACCACCCTTATATACGGCCATACAATTTCACTTATTCCTTGATTCAAAATTAAGGTATTTCCTTGGCTCCCGAATCAAACCGATGTTACATGATTCAATGTTGATTAACGCTTAATACATTCGATTCACCACTTATTCATACTTGATTCACATTTATGTAGGTTGATTCCTTTTAACTACACAAGTGATTCACATCGAATTCAATGTGATTTGTACTCATCATTCGTGATCATTTTATTAGCGCATAAGGTAGAAACACATACGGTATCACTGGTATTCAAGCCTCAAGCCGGCAGATGGCTTCGCCGCATGACAACACAACGAAAGATGGCTAGGAAATCGAAGCTGAGACACGAATGGCACAAATAGGCAAGCGTGGTGATCTAGCGCCAAGAAACAACAGTGACTAGCACAGTCCCCATTAGTTCTTTGAGCGACCGGTGTTTGTCGATGACGGCCATTTTGTTCCAAAACCTCATGACGACTATACTTGTCAACGGGAGCAGAAGGGTTAATAGAGCGAGTCGGCTGCCAGCAGTGCAATCTTACCCTGTAGCAGATTGGCGCGGCCGCCTTGGTTGAAGGAGCATGCGCTCGCCAGCTGTGGAGGCGCCACCAGGAACGCGCTCGCATTTGGCAGCCCACTGTGGTCTGCCAACGAGGGCGCTCCCCTTTGAGAAGCACGGTAGTGGCCGCTGCCCCCACATGTCTCGTCATCCGCCACGTCCACGCGCTGCCGGAAGACGCTGCGGGGTTCTCCTTCAGGCACCCGCTGAGCTGGTTCTGTGCCGTAGCCGGCCCCTCGTCTCATCGAGCCGGAGGTTAGCGAAATCTGGCCGGTCTTCTCCATCCGCAGATGTGTCCGTCACGTCGGCGGCGGAAGCTCTCTCTCGCGTCTCTATACAGGTTTACAAAAAAAAAGAAAAAGGAAGGAGCTCGGAAATTCATTCAGAAAGCAACTACGTATTTGCGTATATTTTTCTTCTCGCATCGAATAACTGTCTTCGTTTAGAATACATAGGCTTTGAAAAACTATTTAAGTACTCTAGAAATATGACATGAAAACATGCTTATGTCGTACAGCGACAACAAATGCGCGGTCACACTGTCTGTGTTACTGCCAACAGTTCTCTCAACAGCACATTCCCCAGCTATATTTCCTGCTGTACTTGCTCATCATACATAATGAAACGCTACATCGGAGAAGTTACCATGAAGTGGCATTTAACACAACGCGCCCGCTAAAATGGCAAAAAATTGCAAATTTCAATCAAGTGGGCTGCGAAGAAATCCTTCTATAATGACTTACGGAGGGTATGGCCGTCATAAAAAAGAATACGGATGCGTTTTATGCTGTTTCAGTGCAGCTTATGAACTTGGCCGCCTATGATATTACAACCTGAACTTCAGCTTTTACGCGTTGGACTAGAAGGCTATTCCTATTGTGTCTATATTGATAAGGTGTTTGGAAGGTCAATAAGCAAGCGTGTGGTACAAAATTTGTGAAGTTGAAATAAGTGCGCACTTGCACGATGTGAACATCCTGCCGGCAAGAACCTTCCGAATAAGTGCGGCACTGAGGAAGTTACATGGTTTAGAAGAACACGCTTCGACTGGCTTCGGTTTCTGACTGCGCCTTCCCAAAGATTCTTAGTAAATGTTTGGGGTAGGTGTAGCGCTTTGTCGTGACTACGCCCACTACTGCAACGTTAGACGACGTCAGTGATTACGTCATCTGCTCGCAGCCAACGATCGAGCAAGGCTTCGCCCATTTGTCGCCTGCTTCATAACGGCGCCGGGAGACAGCGCAGTGCGTGGGGTACCAGACGCTGGCGAGGTACGCACCCTCCCCCTAACGAAAAAGTTGCGAGTCACTTCTTCATCTCGAACACTTTCATTCTGGCAATACCGCTTGTGCCGGTAGTGTCGGGGCTCTACGAATACGGCAGAGGACCGCTCAGGAACATGAAAATTTCGACTCCGCAATCAAAATGAACAAAACTGCATCCCCGCTGGGCAAAGGCGTCGTTTTGTAGTGCAAAGAACCTATCAACAAAGTCCGGTGTTGCGTAATGTTGCTCATCCGCAAACTTACGTCAGTTCGTTCAAGAGGAGGATTGGACCGGCGCTGAGAAGGGACGCGGGAATTGTTTCTCGAAATCGAGAGGCCGCGCGGCGCGTAGAGCTGCGACAGTGGCAAAATGTTATCGTCGTGGCCTTCTGCGCAAATTAGCGAGCTTGTGTGAGAGTGGTAAACAAATGAATCAAGGCACCTTCGCACGAGCAGTGCTTGGCCTGAATGGAGTGCGGAGATCGGCAGCCTTCTTTGTTTCTCTTCGGTTTGGTCTTTCTTTCTAGTTCCCTTTTAGCGTTTTTTTCTTCTGTCTCTTTCCCACTTGATTTCCATTTATTTCTCCATCTCTCTTCATCCATTTGTTCTGATTTCTTGCTATTTATTTCTATTTCCCCCTTTCTTTCTCTCTGTCGGTTTGTCGCTTGCGTCATCTGTTTATTTCTATTTTGGTAACTGAGTTTGCTTGCGTGACTCCAAGCGACGACAGCATGCCACAGCCCTGGCCACTGAAGTGCCGCGCACTTTTTCATATGATGGCGTTATACGAACAAGCCGAACAAGACTTCTCCTTAACGCGAGCGCACGTTCAGTATGCTACAACTCCATATGATATTACTGGTCTTCCCTTCGTTACACCAAGGTGCCACAGCGTTCCCAGAAAGTCCGGCATCGGCACCCGCGTTGTTTGATGCGAGTGAAATATCAGCGTGGCGCGTGAGGAAAAACTCGATATACGTGCAAATATACAATAAAACTCTTCGCTCCTCGTTAGAATCGAGCCCAGGACAACTATGAGGCAAACATGTGCTCTACAAGAGGGCCATACCAGAAAAAGAAAGTGATGCTGGTCAGTTTTTTTTTCCTTTTTTTTTAAATGCGAAGCATTTCTTAGCGAACTTCGGCGATTTTGAGTGTATCTAGGTATCTATTTATCTATCTAGCCGCCTACGACTTTGTGCTCTCCTGGCCGTATCGTTAATGGGATTTATACCAAATTTGGTATGGCATAACATGACTGTATGACGAACATAAATGCCTGGTCATATCATGAAAATCATGAATAACTTGTCATGAAAAGTATAATTTACATGCCACGCTCATGGCGCGCTCGCGGCCGTTTCGTTAGCTTGATATACACCAAATTTGGGATTAAGTGACGTGGCTGCATGACGAACATAAATGACAGGTGGTAAAATGCAAATAATGAAGTGCATGTCATGGACAACATGATTTACAAGAAACACTCATGGCGCGCTCGTGGCCGTTTCGTTAAGCTTGATATACACCAAATTTGGTATTGAGTGACATGACTGTATGACGAACATAAATGACAAGTGGTAATATGGAAATCATAACTTGTCATGTGCGACATGACTTGCATATCACGCTCATGGCGCGCTCGCGGCCGTTTCGTTAGCTTGAGATACACCAAATTTGGTATTGAATGACATGACTGTATGACGAACATAAATGACCAAGTGGTAATATGGAAATCATGACATGTCATGAGCGACATGACTTGCATTTCACGCTCATGCCTCGCTCGTGGCCGTTTCGTTAGCTTGATGTACACCAAATTTGGTATTGAGTGACATGACTGTATGACGAACATAAATGACAAGTGGTAATATGGAAATCATAACTTGTCATGTGCGACATGACTTGCATATCACGCTCATGGCGCGCTCGCGGCCGTTTCGTTAGCTTGAGATACACCGGATTTGGTATTGAGTGCCATGACTGTATGACGAACATAAATGACAAGTGGTGATATGGAAATCATGACCTGTCATGTGCGACATGACTTGCATGCCACGCTCATGGACGCGCTCGCGGCCGTTTCGTTAGCTTGATATACACCAAATTTGGTATTGAGTGACGTGACTGTATGACGAACATAAATGGACAAGTGGTAGTATGGAAATCACGAATTGTCATGCGCGACATGACTTGCATGCCACGCTCCTGGCGTGCTCGCGGCCGTTTCGTTAGCTTGAGATACACCAAATTTGGTATTGAATGACATGACTGTATGACGAACATAAATGACAAGTGGTAATATGGAAATCATGACATGTCATGAGCGACATGACTTGCATTTCACGCTCATGCCTCGCTCGTGGCCGTTTCGTTAGCTTGATGTACACCAAATTTGGTATTGAGTGACATGACTGTATAACGAACATAAGTGGCAGGTGGTAACATGAATATCTTGGCATGCATGTTATCTACAACGCCATTTACATGACACACTCATGGTGCGCTTGCGTCCAGTTCGCTAGATTGATATACACCCAAAATTGGTATTGCGCGACGTGACTGTATGACGAACATAAACGACAGGTCCTAACATGTAAAACATGACATGCAAATTATGTAAAGCATGATTTGCTCCTTCCTGGCTGCTTCGCATTACATCGATTCCCACAGTGCGTGGGATCTGCCGGCTTTTTTGCCAAGGCAAGCTAGAAAGTTGTACTGTGCTCAAGCGTTTATTTAATATTATTTTTTTTCGTAAGGTACCTCCCGAGCTCAGGGTCTGATTTTCCCGAGACTTGCCACGTGGTCACCGTCTGCATTTCGTTTAATATGTGTTGAAACATAACCGCGGAACAACATTTCTAATCTTTGAATCGGAGTCTTGGATTATAGTCATTCTGCAGATGAGTATTGATATGGTTGTCGAATTCTGCTGCCATATGCCCTCAAGCCTACGCGCGCAGGTTATGCGAGGTTCCGTTTGTTTAGACTCCTCCAGCAATTATCCATGTATAACGTGCGCTATTTCAGTACACGCTCCGCCTCCCCTCAACCCCGCTATAACTATCTTCACTATGCCAGCACGTGCGGCACAATATTTCTTCTCTGTGGCCTTTAAGACGAGAATAGCTTGGGAACTCTGTGGCAGAACAAAGCTTTCCATCTTACGTTATGCAGACCACAGTACCTTTCTAGCAGCAAGTTCATAACACTAGAAAAATAATCATTACAGACCTAAAAGAAGAAAGCGAAACTTGTTCGTTTTACAAACGTCGAGAAATGCTGTTATGACACCAGGTGCAGAACATTACATTCCGCTAAAATGAGGTGAAGTGAGACATCTGTTAATAACAGGTGAATCATTTTCTTACAAAACTGCGCTTAAACTAATGTACGTTGTCCATATAGTATACAACATGATCGTTGTAACAGTCGCTGGGCTCTTGGGTAACTCAACGTTCCGAAAAAAGGCCAGCGCTCTGCGAGGCACTTTTTCGACGCTTGAGAGCACTATTCGTTTCAATTCACGTTAATGAAGGCTCATTGCCTATTGATTCAAATTATAGTACCTTGATTCGCTCTTCGATCGTATTAAGTACGTCAATTCACAATAACGCTATTGTTCCACGATTCCTTCTTGATTAACATTTAGGTCGCATGATTCACTTTTGACTCATGTCTAATTCTTGTATACACTCAATCTACATTACTGCACATTTATTGAGGCTTTAACCACCCTTATATACGGCCATACAATTTCACTTATTCTTGATTCAAAATTAAGGTATTTCCTTGGCGCCCGAATCAAGCCGATGTTACATGATTCAATGTTGATTAACGCTTAATACATTCGATTCACCACTTTTCATACTTGATTCACATTTATGTACGTTGATTCCTTTTAACTACCCAAGTGATTCACATCGAATTCGATGTGATTTGTACTCATCATTCGTGATCATTTTATTAGCGCATAAGGTACAAACACATATGGTATCACTGGTATTCAAGCCTCAAGCCGGCAGATGGCTTCGCCGCATGACAACACAACGAAAGATGGCTAGGAAATCGAAGCTGAGACACGAATGGCACAAATAGGCAAGCGTGGTCATCTAGCGCCAAGAAACAACAGTGACTAGCACAGTCCCCATTAGTTCTTTGAGCGACCGGTGTTTGTCGATGACGGCCATTTTGTTCCAAAACCTCATGACGACTATACTTGTCAACGGGAGCAGAAGGGCTAATAGAGCCAGTCGGCTGCCAGCAGTGCAATCTTACCCTGTAGCAGATTGGCGCGGCCGCCTTGGTTGAAGGAGCATGCGCTCGCCAGCTGTGGATGCGCCACCAGGAATGCAGTCGCATTTGGCAGCCCACTGTGGTCTGCCAACGAGGGCGCTCCCCTTTGAGAAGCACGGTAGTGGCCGCTGCGCCCACATGTCTCGTCATCCGCCACGTCCACGCGCTGCCGGAAGACACTGCGGGGTTCTGCTTCAGGCATCTGCTGCGCTGGTTCTGTGCCGTAGCGGCCCCTCGTCTCATAGAGCCGGAGGTTAGCGAAATCTGGCCGGTCTTCTCCATCCGCCGATGTGTCCGTCACGTCGGCGGCGTAAGCCCTCTCTCGCGTCTCTATACAGGTTTACAAAAAAAAAGAAAAATGAAGAAGCTCGGAAATTCATTCAGAAAGCAACTACGTATTCGCGTATATTTTTCTTCTAGCCTTGTGCTAGCCGCCGGTGCGACGGTTAGCAATCGTTATTATGGTAATTTACCGTGCGGTGAGAAAGGTAATATACTGTGCCGTTGTGGCCTGCACGTAACCAGTTTAGATGAGGACACCGGCGGTAGTTGCTCGATGCGTACAGTAGCTTGATTAGAAAGGCCGATACATGTGTTGTAAAGTGAAACGGCTGCGTGCCGACCAGGGTAGTTCGGTATTACTGTGATTACTGTATTGTAAGTCAGCAATGCTAAAAAAGCGTATTCGCGACACAACGGCATTCATCGACTTCCGTTGGCGCCGTATTAGGAAAATACTTCGTAGTCAGAAGGACCTATTTGGGGTCCTAGCGCACCATTGAGACCCAGAATTCTGTGGAACCGTGCAAGGCCGAGAAAAAAAAATCCAATATTGTCTCCAACGCAACAAAAATGATGAAAGCCCTGCTGCATCAATTACGCATGCGTCTAGGTAATGAACGAGAAACACATTTGCGAAGAGATACACAGAAATTTATTCACACATATGAACACACGCCAGCATATCAGGAATAATGCTGCCATAAAGCAACACCTAAACATTTATACAGGGTGTTTCA
Organism: Rhipicephalus appendiculatus; assembly: GCA_030522465.1. Taxonomy (NCBI): domain Eukaryota; kingdom Metazoa; phylum Arthropoda; class Arachnida; order Ixodida; family Ixodidae; genus Rhipicephalus; species Rhipicephalus appendiculatus. The sequence goes on along the minus strand of JALIZH010004153.1, from coordinate 31,615 downwards.
AGAAATGTGTCCACTATTTTTAAAAAATCAGCGAAATGCGGTATTTGCTCGCTGTCTTCACAATTGCTTTTTCTGTAGCGGCAGGCATCTTAAGATGGTTGAAGACATGACTTGAGACAGTAATTAAGAAAGTTAAATTAATTAATTTTGTAATTAGAGCAGTTAAGTTGTTAAGTCCAAAGGGAGAATTGAAGTCCTTCATGCGAGGAACCCATTTCAGCTTTGAGATTTCGAAAAAGCGGCCTCTATAAATAATTGCGAAGTAATGAAGTTCTCCCAAATTCAGCGGCGAAACCGAAACCGAAACGCGGAAGAGCGCAACTGCCACAGTCGTCTGAGACGTCCACAATGCGTGAACGTCATTATTGCCCTCTAGGTGTTACGGAGTCGCCCTCTATCGGGCGCGCCTCGATTGCGTGCTACGCAGGATACCGCCACACGCTCCCCCATAAGATTTGCTGTCCGCGCTCTACAAAACACCTCGCGGAAGCGCTCCAGGACATTTCTGTGCGTACTTTCGAAACGACATATGTCTTTTACTGTTAAAATAATAATTTTCGACGAAAAGAAAGCACAACATAGTTTACAGTCGCTGTCTCTTTGCAGAAAACGGAGCTCCCGCTTCACGCGGTCGCCGCGATGGAGACCCCTGAACCGGCTTCTTGTGTGAAATGTAGCCACTCGCTGAGTGCAAAGTATGTCAAATATTTTGTTAGAGTAGACGCCTGTATACCTAAATGGAGCATAACAGAAAGAAGCCTCAAGCCAGCGATCGCACGGGTTCGCGGCGACCGACGGAGCTTTTGCATGTATGAGCGTCTGCATGTATATACTCGTACTGATGATTTCGCAGTCGACGTGCGTGTTTTGGCGCCGTGCCGTGAACTTTAGGCCGCAAAATATGAGAATTTGTGAGCACCCAAAAACCATTGTTGCGCGGACGCTATCAAAGCAGTTCCTTTTTTTTTTTTTGTTACAACTACGACTTCGGCGCGCCTATGGCAATTTGTGATGTCCCGTCCCGACGATTCAACGTTTTGGTTTCTTATTTTTCAGCCAATATTAATGTATGTTTCAATGTCATTTGACATGTTGCCTCGCACTGCATATAGATCGGTCTTCTAAGCGAGCGATTGCCGCTGCTCCTATTATTTCAGTGCGTTCGTTTCGTTTGGTGGTCACAAAAAGCGTGAGAAAATGCGATGCCTTCTTTAATCTGTTGCTTAATTATCGTTCCCTTTGCATTCCACTGAACTCGCCGCTCCCTGCCATCAACATATTTATAGACCAAAGCTTCACCGCTTCAAGATTGCTGATGGAAGGAGAAGTGGTCTACGAGGCCATGGAAACGCCAAGGAAACGAATGAAAATACAGCAACGTTCGCCGCACTTGTTCTGCAAACGTCGATGTGAACAAGGACCGACCTGAACTTGAAATAGCGGTGAAAGAAAGAGAAATTATTGCAGTGGCCTGCAGCTGCAAAGCAGGGTAACAACAACACCTAAAGAGTGAAATGCAAAATTTTAATGCCCAGCATTATTTGGCGAGCTGCCCAGCAATTAAGGAAGTATGTCGAGTCTAACGCCAACAGCGCGGCATCCTTTCCATATAAATAAATAAGGCTCCAAAAAGAAATGCGTGGGGTTGGATAGGCCCAACTTGAGTTAGAGAGTGGCACAAGTAAATTTGGGATTTTTAGCACGTAGCATTTGCATCATGAGAATGTACGATTGACTGAAAGAATGTTATTGCCAACATAAATGCAGCACACATCAGCCGCAGCATTTAACTCGCTCGCTATGTACATCCACCAGCAAACGTCGCGTATAGGTTATGAAGGCGAAAGCCTTCGATGCCGCATAAAAAGCGAAGATTGCAATCGTCGGCATCTCGCCTCGTCGGCGTCGACACGAGTAATGCAAAAAATCATCATCAAGTCATGGCGTCACCATATGTTGTCATCATGACGTCACAGGTTGCCCAAATTTGTGAAGACGTCATGACGTCGCCATGACGCCAAATAACGTGATGTCACATGATGGCGTGTTCACATGACATGGTCGCTTTGCACAGCCTCCATGATCGGTGGGCCGATTACGGAGGCAGTGCAAAACCGCGTTAGGTGCAGAAAGTTTTTGCAGTGGGGTTGAGAAAATCAATACATCGACTGACAAAAAGGAGAAGGTGGCTTTCGCCTTCCGGTCATCTTAAAGTAATGCATAGGGAACCTTGTGAATTTTAAATCCAACGTATCTAAACAATCACTTAAGTATCTGCAACCCATATTGTATACGCTGAGCACAGGGCCGACGATCAAGAGGTCGCACAGGAACGTTCTGAGATGGTATCGCAGAATGCAAAAGGCAGTGCCTTTTACATACTGCGGTAGATAAGCACCATTAGCCGGCGGGAAGCGCACGCGGACGATCGTCGCAGCGCGCACTTTCTGCTACTCAACATCACAGCCCCGACGCAGTAGCGAAAATCGTCGTCGCGGAAGTGCTTTTTGTACACATGACTCGTAGACGATCGCTGCTTGGCGGTTCTTAGCACCACAACCCACTCTTCTCGCAGTTTCTTGTCCCACGGGCACCGGTGCAGGCTTTCGTTGCGTACGTCCAGCACTACGGCACCGAGCAGTAAGAGCAGCATGTTCATCGTTTCGGAGGCAGCCGCTCCTGTTACAATGGGTTCAGTTGGGTTCAAAACGCGAGAAAACCTCCGTATTCGTACCGACCGCAGCGCAGGTGGAGCTTGAAACTCATTTATAAAGCACGCGGCAGCGCTCCGCAAGTAGCCGACGCGGCCGCCGAGACTAGAACCGAGGCCGCGTGATCCTGCCAAGCACGTCACGCCGACGGTGGCGCCGGCGTTTCCAGTGGTGGCCCTCGAGGCCAATATCAACCATCAACCGACTTCTTGGTGTGAGTGTGTGGGCTGCGCGTGAGAAAAACTCGATTTACGTGCAAATATACAATAAAACTCTTCGCTCCTGGTTAGAATCGAGCCCAGGGCCACGGCTGCTGGATAAAAAAGGAGGTGCGGCCTGTTGCGTGCCGCCGAAGTGGCGTCTCGGGCCTAGTTCACCTCGCGCCCACTCTGGCGCCTCTGCTCCTCCCTTTTAGAGGCGCTTCCCCATGCATTTGTACGGGCGACACTGACTCTAATCAGGTCGTAAAAAATTTGAAGGACATTTTCTACATTCCAAAATGTGTTCGGCGAAAGCGTGTGGCCATTCCACTGACTATGCCACGTCTTTTATCTTTTACACTCTCAGTTGGATAACACACAAAAGGAATGTGTGCGTGTTTTCTATTTTATATTTTTTACCGCGAATCGCAGCGAGACGCGAGACTAATCTTCGTCCATTCGCATGCGTTAGTATTTTCTCGCGCTTTGCGCATAGTGCAAACGCCATCCGCGTTCCAGCGCTTAAATTGACGGACCCTTCGTAAATTCGAAAGCGTATTCCGTGAACGCCTGTGTCCATTAAGACGGCGTCGGTCAGAATGATTGCAAACGCTGGGCACAGCGACGCTACGCAAGCAAAGCGCGAGCGCTGTAGAGTCTGACGCGACCGGCGTCCGTTTGCGCATCCCGGTGACCAGCTGGCTCGGTGCCAGAGCTCGGACAGACGGACGGACGGATGGACGGACACCGGACGGACACGGGACGGACGGACGCCGGACGGACACCGGATGGCCGTGAGCATGAGACATTAAAGGCTTTCGCCTTAAATTGTATTCTCAGGTAAGGCAGTACAGGCACCACACGAACTTGCACACTCGGCTGTAGAGCTGTGCGCCGGGGCCAAAATCGCCGGCGGCGGCGCGCCGGTGTTTCCACCTTCGGCGGCGGCGCGTCAACGGCGTGGGGTTCACCGGATCGGCGGCGGCGCGGCGCGGGGGGGGGGGGGGGGGGGGAAGGGGGGGGGATAGAAATTTGTCCCTTGAAATTAAAAAAAACTTTTCACGAAAGGGCATTTGATGTGACAGCAACGTGTCTTAATGTCATCACGAACTAAGGCTGCATGCAGCTAACTCTTTTTGATCCGACCTCGCGAAACTGCAAATACTGGTGTAGGGGAATGCGGCCGCTTCCGGGAAAAAAAGCGGTTTTCGTGCACTTTGTCATATCAGTGGTCACAGCACCAAGCGGTGAGACCATACCGCGTAGAAGGGTATACGAGCCGTTTGCTGATGCCTGCCGAGATAGCGCGCGCGCCAGCGCTCGCGACCGCGCACTTATATTCAAAGTTCACAGTTGCGGCTCTAGCCACGCAGCGCCCCGACCCCGACGTCCCTTCATACCCCTTCGTCCAGCGAAAGACGGACAGGGCTTCCTTTCTGGTTGAGAAGCAATCGACGACAGTCCTCGCACGCGTAGTAGTGTTATCGCATGCGCCCTCCATGCGACGATGGGCAGCTTGTTTCATCTCTGCCTCAGCCGTGTTCATCGATAGCTCTCGCGAGCTTTTACTCGCGGGTACAGCATACGATGCGCGTACAAAAGTTATCAATTTGCACTTGATACGGAACATGACCGCGACGATGAAAACCTGTACAGAGGATGCCTACAATTGTCATCGCAATAAAATAATGCACGAAAATTGTGGAAACGGGCTGGCATTTTTTCGGGAGAGCTGCATCGTCTTCGCTGTAAAGAGTTCGTCCGTTGGAAGAATCAAATAATTCGGCGCCTCTTCCTTTGGCTTCTTTCTCCACTACACTCCCTTCACTACATTTCTTACATGCAGGATCTTCTCGACACTTATTTCTTCATAAACCACGTGTACAATGTTAGCGCTAAGCGTTGAGCTTATCGGCAATGCGAGCTTGTCGGCTACACTCTGTTATTTTAAAACAGAGTTATTACAAAACGGAGTGACGTCAGTTCACCGCGCACAATAATCATGCGAGATAAGGAAGAATGGATGGGCGAATTCATGGCAAAACAGGGTAGGAGACAATTCACAACTGATATTTCTCGTATTTGAACCAATCGAGAGTATGTGGCCTAATTGTGTCACGTGAATGACTGTTCTGGCGTCACGAGAGAATAACAGGCTGCATTTTGTATCTTCAGAGGCTTATTTGTGGACCTTAAAAAAACAGGGAGTGCAAACACGAACACAAGCGAGTAGTCAAGACACCACAAACGGCGCTAACTGAAAGAAAAATATATTACAGCAGCGGAAAAGAAGGTAGACAAAATAAATAGTAATCCAGCTTCGCACTTTAGTGGTGCCAAACCTGATGGAAATGTGGAGCTGGGCAGCCTTCTTTGCTCATTTTCGGTTTCCTCTTTCCTTCTATCTCTCTTTGTATTTCTCTGTTTCCGTTTTACGTGTCTTTGTTTCTCTATCTCTATAGATTTCTTCCTCTCTCTTTATCTATCTCTTTGTCTTTCTTGCCCTTTCTGTTTTTCTTTCTATTTTTTCCTTTTTTTCTCTCTCTTTCGATTTTCTTGCTTGCTTCCGCTTTTTTTTCTATTTTTATACGTGGTTTCGCCTGTATTACGCCAAGCGATGACAGCATACAACAGCGTACGACAGCCGGGCCCCTAAACTGCTCCGCACTTAATATCATCATCAAGGCGCTCGAAGAACAATAGGAAGAAGACCTCTCCTTGGCGAGAACACGCGCTCAGTATGCTACAGATGTCTGTTAGTTCTCATTAATACAGATGGCTATGTTATACGTGGTTTTGCCAGTGTTACGCCAAGCTACGAGAGCATACAATGACAGCATACGACAGCCCGGGCCCCTAAAGTGCTCCAAACTTAAAATACTTGTCTGTGCATTCCCAGGTAAGAGACGATACCTATCACTTAGTTGCGCGTGATGGTCTATGTGAGAAATAACTGGTCACTCTCTCTACTTCACTCTTGTGCCTATGTTTTCACGTCGTCTCCTTTTAAATGAATACCTACCAACTAACTCAGCTCTCGGTTATTCTACGTTTTTCATTGCCTTTACTTCTATATTTATTTATCGACTCACCGGAGTTAAAATGAAAGGAAAAAATGCCTTAACCCATCGATATATATTACTTTTCTATTTTTGTTTATCTATGCACAATGTATTAGGTCCAGGACTGCAAGCATATGCTATCCAGCGAGTTGGGTCGTCGCCCTTAAAGGCTGGAGGACGCCGCAGTGTTGAGGTCAGGCGATGCTCTTGAGACTTCTGGAGGAGAGAAAGATACAACTTTCGGGGAGCTATAGGCGATGCGCAAAGCGCCGACGACGCCATCTGCCGCCACGGCTCGGAAGCACAGGCGGGCTCGGGCGAGCAGTTTTCCCGCGAGCGTGTACCCAAGTGCACGGATTGACGTGTTTTCATCGTCATTTAACGCCACTGTCAGGCTTCAGCGATGCCGAAAAATAACTGCCGCGTTGTCGGCTGCTCAAACACATACAAAAAATCGCCAGGAACGCACTTCTACAGGTTTCCCGTGCTATTTCATGAGCGAGAGCGAAGGCGGTGGATTGCGGCTGTCCAACGCAGAAGGTAAGCAATCGCGCTTTCTTTACGACAGTGTTAGAACGATTACCATGTTTTTATTTCTCCATTTATGTCGCTACGTCTTCAGCGAACGCTACTACGGTTACACTTGGTCACCTCGCCTGCATTGTAGACGCTACAATGCACATGAGGTTGTTATTACTGATAAGACGCGATGCCTAGGCTCTCTTGAAAAACGAATGGCGCGAAGCGCAATGCCAGAGAATGTGGGGCAGGTGACGGCTCCTTTACAAAAGCGCCGTGGAATCACACGTGTGCTGCACGAAATCGGCTGCATTCTACCTATTGATGGCACTGGAATGCGATCACCGGTGCAGAATGTTCGCTGTGCGCTCGCCTCAACTATACGCATATTGGCTGTAAAACATGGCACCTGTGCGCATTGAAGGCTTTTGACAGGACATTCAACCGATTCAACCTCCTTTCGAATTCCTCGTAACATGACTTCATGCTGATGTGACCGAGGAAGGGGTACAGGCTGCCACCCAGGCTCCGGCAAAGGAGAACTCTTGCGAGGCTTCTTGCTTACAAAAAAGGCACGTTTATTTACATATTTACAAGAGTAAACAAACTAGGCGTAGAGACGCGCCTTTACATGACAAGAGTTCGCAAGCGACAAGAGGCCCCCAGCGCACTCTCGATGCGCTCCTTTTATATCCGTCCGTGCACGCGCGTCTCGTCAAGTCTTTTCACAGGACGCGGACTGCGTGTACCAGCAACGCCGATGCGCGTTCCCTGCAGCGCACAAGAACACCTCTTGCGTTCCTGCTGGACGCGGACTGCGTTTGGAAGGCATGCAGATGACCGTCCCTTGCAGGCCGCCTTGCCGGTTATAAAAATGCTAATAGGAAACCTTTGCGCCACTAGCGCAAGCTGCCGAAATATTTTTTCACAAGTTTATCGTGCTGGTTTCAAAGTTTCACCAACGCTGACCCTTCGCGTGGCCACACCCGTGAAATCCATGCGCCGGTGCGACAGCGCTCCCTCAAAATCTACTATATAAACACATGGCACGTAAACGAAGCTACTGTGTCGAGAAAAAACGTTGGTTCACGCGTTGGTTCACTATCATAAAGTGCGGCTCCTTTGTGCACACTATCGCCGCAAAAGTAATTATTTGGGACGCGCAAAAGCGGCAAATCGCACGCGCGCACTTCCGTCATGCTTGCTTGCAGTGAAAGGAGGCGTCTGCTACGCGGCCCGCTTGCGGTTCCGACGGCCGCCGCTACGCGGCTTTCAGTGGCGCCCCTATTAGGGAGCCTTCATGTGCGCGCGCCTGGCACGGAGGCGCGCACATGAAGGCTCCCTAGCCCCTATAGGCGCTGCGCATCGCGGATACTCGATGTGCCCATCCAAAGTAGATGTCCACAATCCATTTTGGCAGAGCGCATTCAGTTACTCCCAAAAGCGATGAGCCGGGATGTTTGCTCTTGACCACGTCGATACACCAAACCCGCCAGGACATTCCAAGTGTAAGAAGAAAGTAGACGAAATTTACAGGAACAGGAACTTGTCAAGTCTGAACTGAACTTGCATATTAATGTGTCCCAGATGTTCGAGAATGATGAAGGGAATGTGTACCGACATTCACAGGTGCATTAGACGGGCGGCCGCATTAAACGTAGTTGTATGGGTTACGCGATCAGAATTTATGCACGGCCTCCCATATGTACAGTTGTCAGCAAGCTTAACACAAATGCTCCGACGCGTGAACTAGACTACTTTGACTGAGGCCAGCCGCGAAGCGCTGGACGCTGTTGTCGAGATAATACCTCGGTCGGTATGCTTGGATAGTATGTCGGCATCAGGGGCGTAGCCAGGGGGGGGGGGGGGGGGCTTATGGGGCTTCAGCCCCCCCCCCCCCCGAAATTTTTTCGTATTGTGACGTATCACCGACCAAAAGAGGTAGCTGCGCCGGAAATCATCCTGGATTTTTTCTAGAGTTGCTTTTCGCAGTCGGAGTGACACTTTGGTGTGCACATTGAGGAACCCTGGCGGTCCTGTATCTGGCTGTGCAGCGCATGATACCGTAAGAAATGTTCCGCAAAAGAAGGCGTAGTGCCTGGTATTGCCATTTTAGCCGTGTCACCACGAAGGAGTAACTGTTGTTGACACGCAGGACGCTCTGGATTAAGATATAGAAGGGGCCTCCAACAAGCCTCAACCAGCGGGCCGCAGTAACGAAATTTAGTCCCACAAAGGCTGGGAGGACAGTGAAGATGGTGGTTTCCGGGGGCGGGGGGGGGGGGGGGCAGATTGTTTGAATTAAAATGCCACCAAACGTTGCTTTTTGAAAGAATAAAGAAATCCTTTCCTGCATGAGTCATTTCAAAGTGCTTCGAACAGTCCTCTTTCGGCCAAAGCACGATGTCTGTCTTGTGCTATACATGTGGCGTTTTTTTTTTCTTGAAGAACCAAATCAGAAGAGGGCTCACTTGCACGGGAGCAAAAAACGTGCCAAAATACATTTCTTTTTTAAACGAATCGTAATCAAAATGCGACAATTCCTCATCGTAACGTGAACTCAAAAAGGCAGTTTTGCATTTAAAAGATTCAGCAAAATCCTTTATCTGCATGGATCAAACTGAGTCAGATGCATTAAATCAGCTTCAACAAACACGACCAAAACAATCAACGTGACCGGGTCCAATCTGTTTCATTTGGACCCTAGTTGCTTTCCTATATTGTTTTCATTGGACAATCTTTGCGCCGAATATCATAGCCTTCTTTCACTCCGAGACGGTATATTTGAAATAGAAGACAACTGAAATGAATATATTGGACACCACTTTATTCCTTGAAGAACAAGTGATCCGACACGGCGTGAAATCAAATGAGCGAAGAAGAAGATGAAGAAGAGCTGAAACAGTTTTCAGGCCAAACAAATAAACGAACGAACAAACAAACAAACAAACAACCAAGCATTTTTCGGAAGGCCTTCAGATTCCAAGAACGACAAAACGCTGCCGACAGTCCAGAATGGTACGCATTTTCCCTGGCAGGACCACTCGCTCTACAAGTCTAGTTATCGTCGTTACGCCAATGCAACAAAAGGCGGCACCAACGGAAGCACAATCATGGTGTGAATGTTGTCGCACAATATTGCTGTATCGTTCATTTGCTGCGATTTAGAATTCTTTTACGAGCTACATCAAGCCCAAACGAAATGTTAAAATCTCTAAAAGCCAAACACAAATTTTACTCTGGAATACTGACGATATTAGGCTACATAGATTTTAGCCGCAATATAGATTTGAGGTATTTTGATGACATGAGCGCACTGGCGAAAAAAACTGTTGGAGCTGGCCCGACCATATTGTCCTTAGCAAAAAACTGCGTTTTTTTTCAGTTTCAGTTAAAGCGGACTTGGCATTTTTTAGAAGAAAAGCGCCACATATATATAATCTGGCTAGAACAGTTCCATTTCTACCGCGCTGTTATTTCGAGCTCAGTTAGCCCGGCTTTTTGAAATGCTACTAATAATAATAATAATTTGTGAAGTTTGACGCGCCCAGAACCACGGAATGGTTATCAGGCACTTCGTAGTAGAGGACTACGAAAATTTGTAGCGCATGTGTTCCTTAACAAGCACTTAAATCAAGGAGGCTTGCGCACTTACAAGCATTTCGTCTCCACAAAAATTCCACCGCCGCAGCCGGAATGGAACCCACATCATTCGTGCCAGCAGTTGAACGCCGTAACTACTTTACCATCTCGGTGACTTGCGCTTTGAAAATTTTGTTTGCTTTGTATTTTCTTGTCTTTTATAAATGCGAGTATCACGAGGTAATAAAAATCTATATTTAATGAGTATTCCACAGAACTGCAGCTTTTATGTGAGCTACGTTGTCTCGTGACTTGCTAGCGTAAGGTTTTGGGATAAGTGGTGTTGAAAGGCCTTGCGTAAAAAGTTGATATCTCATAAAGCACGTGAATGGATGTCTATACAACTCTCGAAACGAAGCAGTCTGATAGGGGCTCATTCGCAAAACATCTCGTCCTCTAGATAGCATCAGGTAGCATCCTATATTCCAAAGGAAATTTTACATTTCACTTCTAGTTCTAGTCACAGGTCATAATTTCGCTCGCCGGCAGTTCATCTCAGCAATATATGCACCATGCACTATTAAGGTTCGCAATCAGGGTGAACGCTTGCTTAGTTTTCATGCAGATAAATGCTATTAGTTGCACTTTCTAAGAAAGCGTAGCAGTATATTTTTAGTGGGACGTCTGGTGGAAAGCTGGAAAAAACTGTCTGGTGGGTAGACAAACTTACGTAGTATTTCGTTACAATGCACTACCGGAAGGTAAACTTGATCACTGCGTCTATGGCAAAGCTTATATATTTATGTAGGTTTGCTAGACGTAACGCTGATCTTCGTTATTGTTTTCTTCAATAGTGAGGTGGCAGATCCCGTGGGCTAGCTTATAGTAACAGTGCGAAGTATAGCTGGTAAAAAAAAATGCGCACACAGCATGAAAAATTGATTCGATCACCGTTTTCCACAGATTTTCATCAATTAGCTTTTCGAAACTAATTGTGACGTTCGTAGTGAATTCTGCTCGCTCGATTATCTCCAGACACGAGCGGAAAAACATGAGCATGCAAACGCATAGCAAAATATAGCCAAGTGTAAATTGAGTGCATCATTTTGTATTATAATTTATATCTTCAGTAATAAATTTGTGTTTTCTAAATGGCTTCTTCACATGACTCAACTTAAATGATCTAGTGATTGTAACGTAAGTATACGAACTTTCCCACATGAAGATTTCATATTCCCAAGTCGTAGTAAGATTTATTTCCAGTAATCATGCAAAAATACATGACGATTGCGGTGCGTGATAGATCCTGGTGGAACTATGGTTCAATGTGAACAGCTGGAGAGGAAAATTATGAGGGCCTTCTTCTCAGGAAACGTGTGATGCAGCAACGTCATGTGAGTAGAATTAAGCGCGAAATGTAAAGTTTCGGTAGCACTAGAATTCCACTTAAAGGGACCGACAACTCATTTTTTTTCGACCCATTTTTTTACGGCGCGACAGAAAGCTCACCCTTCGTAGTGTTTGTAGCTGCAGTAGTTAATTCCAAAAGCACGTAGTTATTTTACAAGCAGTATTTTTCGATCTGAAAGGCTCTAAACACACATGTACCTTTCCTCCAGCAACTCTGAGAATTGATAGTGATGCCGCCAGCCCTTCTCGCGATGTGTGACAGCTGTCGTCGCTCTGCTTTCGCAGGAGTTCCTGTAACTGCGCTTAACCACCTTTATTTTGAGCTTTTCAACTATTTTTGAAAACAACAAGCTGCTACAATGAGATGATGTGGCATTATACGCCTTCCCTGTATTTATACCGCGTTAACCACGTTGTGTGGCCTGCGCCCAAAGGTTGCCTGCGCCTGTGTCATGGGTGGTTCGTCCCGGTGTCGTAACTCTCTCGATGCACGAGCCAAGCCAAGTCACCGAAAACGTCACTAAGCATATGCACGGCCGCTCCGAGTAGCAGTGCGCGTCATTTCTGAGACGAAGTGTAGGTAGAAAAATTATGTCGCTCAAAAATCTTAGCGACCTGCAATCTGCGTGCGTGGTTTTATGAACACGCTGAAAAGTTGTTCAAGACGCGCTTACGAGCATGGTATCATTACGTCACGCCCAGGCAGCGCCGCTTTAATGTATACTACTAATGCAGGCCTATGTGTACATTTTTCTGGAGTAATATCTTTTGATATAAAGAAACGAACAATATTTCAGTACCAACAAAAAGATCTTCAACGGTCTGCAGCAATCAACGGTCACGTGACAGGGTACATCGATTCGTTCATGTATTAGCCACCAGAGGCGCCAAAGGTCATTTTTCGCGTCTTTCGATGAAGAAATGAAAATGTAAATCCGCCTCTCACGAAAAAAACAGGGTTGGTTTGAGTCAGTGTGCCGCACAATCTTTCCATCAGTGCAGTCATCTCAGTTCATGTTTGGGCAGTCGTCGGTCCCTTTAAACAACGTTCTCTTGTGCGAATGGGTCCCAAAGAAAGTACTGCGTTTCCAGAGTTGCATAGACTTTAGTTAGTTCACTTGGGCAGCCCTATGTAAAAGACTTTTAATTGTTTCCTCCGCAATTGCAAGCGGGCACGTTTCACAGGACAGGCGCTGTGAATGATGAGAAGTGTAAAGGAAAACTAAAACTATGCATTTCATTAGAGCACAGTTTTTAACGGTCTTTGTGCTGTAACAGCGCCATCATGCAACTAAGACAACATTTAAAATGCTGGAGAAGAAAATACGCATATATATATATATATATATATATATATATATATATATATATATATATATATATATATATATATATATATATATATATATATATATATATACAGAGAGAGAGAGAGTGCTGGCATGCGAGCCCCCCCCCCCCCCCGAACAAAATTCCTGGCTACGCCACTGGTCGGCATGTATGGGTAACATCTCGGCAATAGCTACGCGGCGCTAGCGTCAATTAAACTGTTTCAGGGCATGCTGCGCAGCGTTCGTGTTAAGCTTGCTGACGACTGTACGCCCAAAAGTGGATGTCTGGGCGCTGTGTTCGTGGCGTTGAAGTGCATTCCGTCCCCCCTCATTAGTGTCGAGAGTTGTGGAAGCTTCGTGACATCGAAATGACGTTGCAGAAGAAGAACCGGAAACTGGGGCCGAGCTCGTCACCGAACTCCAGCCAATCAGCTATGACCGAAATGGACAGTTCACGAGGGGTACACATCAAGAATAACTCCCCAGCCATAAAAAAATCACGCCATATCCACGAAGTGAATGATGATGAGTGGGCGAAGCTCGATGGTTTTCATCCATGGCAGAAAGAGAATGTGTAGTCTGGAACGCGCTTATACTTCGTGGTCATCAGCGTCATCGTCATCGTTATCACGTGTAGTGGGTACATTCCACTATACTGGAACGCGCTTATACTTCATCGTTATCACGTGTGGTGGGTACATTCCACTATACTGCGTCATCGTCATCTTTATCACGTGTAGTGGGTACATTCCACTATACTGGAACGCGCTTATACTTCGTTATCACGTGTAGTGGGTACATTCCACTATACTGCGTCATCGTCATCTTTATCACGCGGAGTGGGTACATTCCACTACACGTGGAGACCTACCTACCTACCTACTACTACTACTACTACTATTACTACTATACTACTACTACTACTACAGAGGAGGGACAGACCCACACCCTAAGGAGCTTCGCCCCTAAAATCAAGCGGGAGAATGCTGGAAACTGACCAGAGCATGCAGAACGAGGGGGGAGTGGCGTCGGCAGAGGTTTGTTTGTGAACGCGAGGCGCACATGCTCGTGGATTTTAATTTTTTTTTTTCATGAGCTCACCAAGAAAAAGCATAACAAATAAGAGTATGATGGGAATTGTGACACGAGCCACTGGAGGTAGTGGTTTCAGAGGAGGTTGACTTATAGATGCTGCACGCGCTCTCTCCTATATTTTTCCCCCCTTCGTTTGAAGCGCATTCCGTTCCAATAATTTCAATCCAGAGCTCTGAAAACTTTGTGGCGACAAAACGACGTTGAAGAGGAAGAACCGGAAGATGGGGCGCGCTTCTGGCCGAGCTCCCACCAATCAGGAGCAGCTGCAATGGAGAGTCTATTACATAGACACATCGAGAAGAGGTCCCCCGGTTAAATAATGCCTTTTATGCTCAGATTCCCCCGCTCGGGTTAAAATAAGAGACTAACGGCGGCGCGCCGCAATTATTGAGCGGCGGCAGCGGCGGCGCAGTCGCTCTCGGGACTTCGGTGGCGGCGTGAGCGGCGTGAGCAAAAACAGGCGGCGGCGGCGGCGCGGCGCGGCGGCGCACAGCTCTACTCGGCTGGTATCAATTACAACTCACAACGTCACTTATAGATGGTGCCTAAAACAACCGGAACAAACTTACCGCTCTACAAGTACAATGCCATCCATTAGAAACTATCCAAGAACAATTAGGCCTTGAATATTCGCCAAACGTGTGTAAATCACAATCTTCGCACGTTTTTCGAACATTTGTCTTCCAGGAAACACTCAAACGAACTCAAGCGCTGACCGTCGTCTCGGCGACACTCTTCAAAAGAGGGATCTCACGGCGTCCTCACACGATTCTTTAAGATCGACTGACCGCCCTAAACGACTCACTCGAACAACATAACTAGACTTCACCCAGTCCTACGCTTCGTCACCTCTCGTTTGGATCCTTCCCGGCATCGCGAAAACTATTCGGCGCGTACCACAGCAACTGCTAGGGGAAAGGGATTCGTCTCGTCGGTCCGTCTGCGGCGGTCGGCCCACAAAAGAGGCCCGTGCGCTTGTTTCATCCAGCGGCCGCGCCGCTACGAAGTCTCGCATTCTCCGGATCTGCGCGGGCGTTAGGCTGTCGCGACGGCGTCTTCGGTGTAGAGAGCAAGGGCGCGGCCTGGGCGCCTTTTGATACTTGTTTTCTTTTGTCGTTGCGCGCCACCGTCGGCGCGGCGGTGATTTGATGCTTTCGTCTGGAAGCGGCGCCGCACGTCCGATTTCGCGCTCGTTTTGTGACAAAAAGAAGGTTCCTATTATGAATAATACGCTTACCGACAATTTACATCGCAGGGGAATTCGTGGTAATTCACAGTAGCGTCTGTAATCGCGTTCGGGCTGCTCAGTGGCACACAACAGCTTGGTGGCATCACACCACTGGAAAAAACTGTCTGCCACACATGTGCGCCCCAAAGAACCGTTCTCAAGCACAAGAAGCATGAGGCAAGCTGCCCCTCCCCCCCCCTCCCCCCCCCCCCCCCCCACGATCACACACTAAAAAAATCACGAAGAAGCACACGAAAAACACACGGACACGCATAAATCCTGAGGCAACCCCATTGGAAAACGAAGTGTCGTCTGCTTCATGGGCTGGAGTTGGGGCGCCCTCATTAAAAAAGTGGCCGCAACTGTCAACTCCGCCGAGACGCGCTCGCCCATTGACGGCGCCGCGACGCAACAGGCCGCACCTCCTTTTAAATGCGAATGCATTTCTTAGTCGGGCTATGTCAGGCGGCGTTGTCCGCGGCGGTGTCCGCGCGCCGGCAGGTGTTATCTCTCCGCTCTCACTCCCTCTTCCATAGCAACAGCTGCGGGCGCACGCGCTTATCCTCGCCCCTAGCAACCGGAGCATGTGGTGCGAGAGAGTGTAGGAGCGGGTAGGTGCAGTGCTTCGCCGCTCCTTCTCTCGCCGTTCGCTCTCGCCCCACTCTCCCGTCCGCTCGCGCCTCACTCTCGACCGTTCGTTGGCTGGGCGCCTCTCAAGGCGATGGCAGAAGTCGCTGAAGGCGAATTTACGCCATTAAAATTACTACGCCGTGTACTCTCGGCGCAAGAAATGCATTTTTTATCCAGCGGCGCTGCCAGGGGCAACTATGAGGCAAACAGGTGCTCTACAAGAGCGCCATACCACTACTTCGGTCTGTTTAGAAAAGAAAGTTTTACTGGTCAGCCTTTTTTTATTTTTTATTTTCTTGCCAAGGGAAGCTACGAAGCCGTACTGTAATATAATAATATCGGGGCTTTAACGTCCCGAAACCACGATATGATTATGAGAGACGCCGTAGTGGAGGGCTCCGGAAATTTTGGCCACCTGGGGTTCTTTAACGTGCACCTAGATCTAAGTACACGGGCCTCAAACATTTTCGCCTCCATCGAAAATGCAGTCGCCGCGGCCGGGATTCGATCCCGCGGACTTCGGGTCAGCAGTCGAGCGCCCTAACCCCTAGACCACCGTGGCGGGGCGAAGCCGTACTGTGCTCAAGCGTTTATTTATTATTATTATTATTTTTTTCGTAAGGTACCGCCCGAGCTCAGGGTCTGATTTTCCCGAGACTTGCCACGTGGTCACCGTCTGCATTTCGTTTAATGTGTGTTGAAACATAACCGCGGAACAACATTTCTAATCTTTGAATCGGAGTCTTGGATTATAGTCATTCTGCAGATGAGTATTGATATGGTTGTCGAATTCTGCTGCCATATGCCCTCAAGCCTACGCGCGCAGGTTATGCGAGGTTCCGTTTGTTTAGACTCCTCCAGCAATTATCCATGTATAACGTGCGCTATTTCAGTACACGCTCCCCCCCCCCCCCCCTCAACCCCGCTATAACTATCTTCACCATGCCAGCGCGTGCGGCACAATATTTCGTCTCTCCGGCCTTTAAGACGAGAATAGCTTGAGAACTCTATGGCAGAACAAAGCTTTCCATCTTACGTTATACAGATCACAGTACCTTTCTAGCAGCAAGTTCATAACACTAGAAAAATAATCATTACAGACCTAAAAGAAGAAAGCGAAACTTGTTCGTTTTACAAACGTCGAGAAATGCTGTTATGACACCAGGTGCAGAACATTACATTCCGCTAAAATGAGGTGAAGTGAGACATCTGTTAATAACAGGTGAATCATTTTCTTACAAAACTGCGCTTAAGCTAATGTACGTTGTCCATATACTATACAACATGATCGTTGTAACAGTCGCTGGGCTCTTTTGGGTAACTCAACGTTACGAAAAAAGGCCAGCGCTCTGCGAGGCACTTTTTCGACGCTTGAGAGCACTATTCGTTTCATTCACGTTAATGAAGGCTCATTGCCTATTGATTCAAATTATAGTACCTTGATTCGCTCTTCGATGATATTAAGTACGTCAATTCATAATAACGCTATTGTTGCACGATTCCTTCTTAATTAACATTTAGGTCACATGATTCACTTTTGACTCATGTATAATTCTTGTATACACTCAATCTACATTACTGCACATTTATTGAGGCTTTAACCACCTTTATATACGGGCATACAATTTCACTCATTCTTGATTCAAAATTAAGGTATTTCCTTGGCTCCCGAATCAAACCGATGTTACATGATTCAATGTTGATTAACGCTTAATACATTCGATTCACCACTTATTCATACTTGATTCACATTTATGTAGGTTGATTCCTTTTAACTACACAAGTGATTCACATCGAATTCAATGTGATTTGTACTCACCATTCGTGATCGTTTTATTAGCGCATAAGGTAGAAACACATACGGTATCACTGGTATTCAAGCCTCAAGCCGGCAGATGGCTTCGCCGCATGACAACACAACGAAAGATGGCTATTGAAATCGAAGCTGAGACACGAATGGCACAAATAGGCAAGCGTTGTCATCTAGCGCCAAGAAACAACTGTGACTAGCACAGTCTCCATTAGTTCTTTGAGCGGCCGGTGTTTGTCGATGACGGCCATTTTGTTCCAAAACCTCATGAACACTATACTTGTCAACGGGAGCAGAAGGGTTAATAGAGCGAGTCAGCTGCCAGCAGTGCAATCTTACCCTGTAGCAGATTGGCGCGGCCGCCTTGGTTGAAGGAGCATGCGCTCGCCAGCTGTGGAGGCGCCACCAGGAACGCGCTCGCATTTGGCAGCCCACTGTGGTCGGCCAACGAGGGCGCTCCCCTTTGAGAAGCACGGTAGTGGCCGCTGCGTCCACATGTCTCGTCATCCGCCACGTCCACGCGCTGCCGGAAGACGCTGCGGGGTTCTGCTTCAGGCATCCGCTGAGCTGGTTCTGTGCCGTAGCCGCCCCTCTTCTCATCGAGCCGGAGCTTAGCGAAATCTGGCTTCTCTTCTCCATCCGCCGATGTGTCCGTCACGTCGGCGGCGTAAGCTCTCTCACGCGTCTCTATACAGGTTTACAAAAAAAATTAAAAAAAGGAAGAAGCTCGGCAATTCATTCAGAAAGCAACTACGTATTTGCGTATATTTTTCTTCTCGCGTTGAATAACTGTCTTCGTTTAGAATACATAGGCATTGAAAAACTACTTAAGTACTCTAGAAATATGACATCAAAACATGCTTATGTCGTACAGCGACAACAAATGCGCGGTTGTCGCGTTCACACTGTCTGTGTTACTGCCCACAGTTCTCTCAACAGCACATTCCCCAGCTATATTTCCTGCTGTATTTGCACATCATACATAATGAAACGCTACATCGGAGAAGTTACGATGAAGTGGCATTTAACACAACGCGCCCGCTAAAATGGCAAAAGACGACCCCGTGACAACTGCAAGGTAAATGTGAGTGGTAGCGAAGCTTCCATAGAAGCGCATACGTTCCGAAAATGGCGGCTCATCAGCTGCTCATTGGACTTAGCGCCATCTGTGTGAGGAATGAACACTTCCGGCGGAACAAAAAATAAAGCGGATGCCACGCATTAACTGGTAAACAAGGGACGTCATTTTTTTGGCACTAGCGCAAAATTTTATTTCAAATTAGTTTTTGTAGGCCCCTGATCGCTAAGGACTAAGGCGATCACCGGTGAGTCCTCCACGAGTGCGCTTCAAGTCAACGCCAACTAATATCGACTGATGACTAGATATTGATGTTTAACTGTACTAGCGTACAAGTCGCCTCGGTTTCACTAAGCAACTTTTTCTTTGAACCTTTATTCGGCGTTCGCGGAATCTTCCACAGATGGATTAAAGCAAGCAGCAGCGTACCTTTCATATTGGCAGCGTTGCTTATTTGATTCGCATATATGCAGCTTCTTTAGTGTGCACATTGCTTGTGGTCTTCATTTCATACAAGAAGAAATGACGCTTACTTACGCCAAAATTGTGACATTTCAGTTTTATTCAATGGTCACAATAGCTCAATTTTATTACACTGCACATAATGAGCACCAAGTGTGCGGACACAACATGCGCTTTGTTTTGCCGTATGCTCCGATAAATTACAGTTACGTATGCGAATGCAGGTATGCGAATTGTAGTGTGATAAATAACTTGGCGATCTTCTTACCGGTAACACGAATAATAGTAGGCACTGCGTGTTCAAGAAGGAAACTGGGCCGCAGCAATACTGATGCATGAAAGTTCAGCGAGCACAGTCCTCTGAACCGTCGCCCTTGTTTCGTATCTAGAAGACATGGGTCGCCAGGCATGCGCGTGTGTTGTTACAGCATCCTTGCACAGCACATCGTTTCAGCCGGTACTGAGGCAAGCACTACCGCCTCGTCCCGCTGCCCGTTGGACACTGTACTCAGGACGTTCACTAATGATGACACGCACCTCACAACTTCGTGCACAACACAACTTCAATTTTCACCCCAATAATTCAGAGAACGGAGCGAAGTGCGGTACACTAAAACACATGTGGGGGGTATGTCATCGCAGACGAATTTTACGAGCGCGCCTTTCCATGCAGCGTAAGGGCTGCACTGAGTAATAATGGCGTGCGCAGATAGCGGTAGGAAAAAATTTTTCGTAATAATAAAACGCTTTCACGTAATAATACACGCTTTAACGTAATAATAAAACGTAATAATAATAAATTCTTTGCTCCTACCATTTAGATAATATTGTTGGGGAAATAAATGTCATTTGTAAAACATAACGATTGCTGCGCCTTCGAATAAAACTTCGCTTTTTCAATATTAGTGTTTGTTCCCTCCAAACATAGTATCAATTCCATAATTCCCCGTGTTGATGTCACTGGAAACAGCTTCTGAACCGCTTTTCGCCCGAAGTTTCGCGACCTAATTAGATAGACCTGGACATCTGGCAGAAGGTGCTGGTTCCTTCATGTTCCGGATGTCCACAAGAAGCCGGGAGCCAAGGCCATAACGCGAAGACACCGAAGCCCTACAGCAGCAACGTACTAGCCGCAGGGTGCAAGGTTTCCAACTGCAGTTCGGACCTCTACCTGACCACACAAGAGCCACGGTGACGAAGACAACAGGCATAATGACGTCCACAGTGTCCCCCGCGGCAATCGTGATGCAGCCACCCAGAGAGCCGCCGACGTTTCACGGATCGCCAAGTGAAGACCCCGAAACCTGGCTTGAGAAGTTTGAAAGGGTCTCAGCATTCAACTACTGGAACAAGCTGCGCCACGTCTAGTTTTACTTGGCAGATGCAGCAAGGACATGGCTCGAGAACCGGGAATCGACACTTCGGACCTCGGGACCTCTTTCGCAGCCCTTTCTTGGAGACGTTTACGATCGTCGTGCGAAAGGAAAAGGCTGCCACTTTATTGGAAACAAGGGTGCAACTACCGAACGAAAGTGTTACCATCTTTGCAGAGGAGATGATGCGGCTTTTCCGCTACGCCGACGCTCACATAGCTGAGGAGAGGAAAGTTCGTTTCTTCATGAGAGAGGTCAATCAGGAGTTCTTCGCGGCACTGATGAGGAACCCATTCAAGACCACCCATGAATTCCTGATGGAGGCAACCATGATCGAGAATATACTGGAGATGCGCAGCCGGCAATTTAATCGCTGCTCGACACCAGGCTACGCCGACATTCAATATCTCTGCTCAGACGACCTACGCGAGACCATAAAGGCCGTAGTGCACTAGGAGCTTCGTCGGATGTTCCCGTCATCGCAGCTGCAAGTTTCCTCGATCGCAGATCTTGTTTGGGAGGAAACACAGCAGTCGTTGGGTACCTCTCAATCCGCAAAAGCCACAGCCGCAAGCCATGAGCTACGCTGCTGCAGCCCGACGCTACGCTCCCCCCTCCGCGCCCACGTCAAGACACCGCACCACCGCAGTACCACTGCCAGACACGGCTGGCGACCCCACTGACGCCATCCCGCCCGCTGGTCGGACAGCGTTACGTTCCTAGGAAGGCCAACGTTAGGGCGTGCTCCTGACCACCGCCCACTCTGCTACCACTGCGGTTAAGCTGGTCACATTTACCGCCGCTTCCAGTACCGCCAGATGGGACTTCCTGGTTTCGCCCACAGAGGGACGTCCACAGAGGGACGAAATACCACGCGACATCGCCGACTATCTCACAGGAACGCAGTGGACGCCCCGACAATCTTTCAGTAAGTCATCACCAGGCCACTACACCTGCCCGCATTGCAGGCTGTACACCGACCCTGCTCGGGCCTATCTCCATGCCCTTACCCGGAAAACTAAGGGCCGCAAGCGATGGAGGTGCGTTTCCTGTACGAGTAACTACCGAAGTTCCTCCGCCGACGACGCCGACAGCAGGACGGAGCCCTAAAGTCGAAACTTCGCGGCCGGTAGAAGACCTGACGACGCCAAGTGGAAGCTGCGGAAGAAACCGACGTAGCCATAATTCGACGCCGCGGCCCCACCATAACGGATGACGACGAACTAGCGACCTCGACGTAATATTCGATGGCCACAACGTTATCGCTCTCGTCGACACTGGAGCCGATTCTTCCGTCGTCAGTGGGCCTTTCGCGATGAAGTTGAAGAAAGTGAAGACTGCTTGTCAAGGCCCCAAAATCCGAACTGCTGGGGACGCCGGCTAGATTTCCTAATCCGGACGGGCCCGAAATCTGGACGCCGGTGGGATTTTGCACAGCAAGAGTCACCATCATTAACCGGAGTTATCTCGCCAGCTTTCTAATCTTGCAGCACTGCTCCAGGGATGTCATACTTGGGATGGACTTCCTAAGACAACACGGCGTCGTCACCGGCGTGAGGTCTCAGTCGATAACACTAACATCAGAAAAAGTGAAAAAGTACTACCTACCCACACGACCCCGGGGAACCATGCATTGAATGCAATAGAAGAGCAGGTCACCGTTACACCTCTCCTCAGCGTGCTGACTTCCGTCGGCACCGAAAAACCCGCAGACCTTGAAGGTGTCATTGAGGACGGTAAGCACCTGCTTGTGAATGGCCACATTTGCGTCGCTAGAGGCGTTGCCGACTTGTGTGATGGCAAAGTAAAGGTACTGCTGACCCACTTCAGCCACAAATATAGGCACCTTAACATTGGTACGACGGTCACCTACATCGAGAAATTCGTGGACACCAGCAATGTTTTCAACCTCTCCGATGCTACTGAACCTTCTTCGATTAATGAAGGTCCCCAAAGAGATTTTTACGTCAAGCAATGCCATCTCAAAACTCTGCTCCTGCAGTTCAAGGACTGCTTCTCGTCGTCGTCAAGAAGTCGACAGACCCCAGTCGCGAAAAATCGTTTCAAAACAGAAAGTGGCCGAACAATCCGTAAGAGCCGTATCGAATTTCGACGACGAAACGCGAAGCCGTAAAGAAACAGGTTGTTATGACCGGCGCCTGGGCCCGCGGAGGAGCGACGTTCCCTGTTCTACGAACAAGTCTCCGAGGGGCTGCTGGCCCGCTGACAGACGTTCAAACGCGTGTATTGTCCTTCCGAGCCGGGAAGTGAGGCGCCATGCAGTCCGACGCGCAAGGTGTTCGACTAGACGACCACAATGACTTTCGGTCGCGACATACTCTTTGAAGAGACGGCGACGTCGCTGCGGATTACAACCCGTCCTGCTAATTGCGTGTCGAGCGGCGGACCTTTGATGCGTCACGTAGTGCGAGCATGGGACCCCTCATCCTGCAGCCTTCTCACGCCACCACCTTGGTGCCACTGGTGCAATGCTGTGGCAACGCCCCTGTCGGGCACGTGGACCTGGGCGGCTGTGGGCGGCACCGTCGGAAGTGGCGTGTGTCGTGCGATTGGACAGCGCATTTTGGACATGTTCCCCCATCTAGGGATCTGGGGAAAAGTGACTCTTTATAATGAGCCCCCGTGGGCTCCATGAGGAGATTACCAGATGATTGAGAGGAATCGAGAGGATTCGAAGATCTTCGGAGAGCCTTCGACACGGGTCTTCGACGAGATCGTCACGATGTAGCCAAGTCTTCGTGATGTAGAGCGAAATGCTCGCCATGTAAATAATGTAATTAAACCTCAGTTCAGTTTCCCTTCAGCCTCTTCATGCGGCCTCAACATCTTCCTCCCGGGTCTCCGGTGCCTGCAAAGGCCGGTCGCAACGACTGGGGGGTCAGCGGCGGGATACCACGACCTGTATCTCGAGCTGTGACACCCCGGGTCGCAACAAGGTCGACGAAATTCTGCGCGAAGAGTCCCTTGGCGTCTCCCGTGGTGTTGGTAAAGAAGGACGGAACCCTTCTGCGTTTCTGCGTCGACTATCGTCGTCTGAACAAGTTCACGAAGAAGAATGTGTATACCCTCCTGCGGATAGACGATGCCCTGGATCGACTTCACAACACGAAGTACTTTTTGCTGATAGACTACTGCAAATCAAAGGGGTCGAGAGACACCGAGGAAAAACTTCCTTTATACACTCATGGACTGTTCGAGTTAGAAGTCATGCCTTTTGGTTTGCTCGGCGCCGGTGACCTTCAAAACCGTTATGGATAGAGTACTGGCCGGCTTGAAGCGACAGACCTGCCTTGTGTACTTGGACAACGTCGTTGTGTTTTGCTCAAACTTCGAAGAACACCCCCCTGGCCTTAAAGCTGTACTTCAAGCAATCAAGACCTCCGGACTAACCCTGAAGCGAGAAAATTGCCGCTTCGCGTACGAGGAACTCTTGTTCTTTGGCCACGCCATAAGCAAGTTCGGAATACGCCCCGACCCGCAGAAGACAGCCCCCCATCGCTACATTCCCGCCACCCGCCGACATGAAGGCCGTGTGTCCATTTGTCGGCCTGTGCGCCTATTACAGGCGGTGCGTCAAAAAATTTGCCCGTATCGCCGAGTCACTCACTAACCTTTACAAGAGCGACGTCAAGTTCAAGTGGGAAACGCTACAGGAGGAAGCATTTCAAGAACTAAAGCGACGCCTACAGACACCTCCGTTACTTGCGAATTTTGACGAATCCGTCGAAACAGAAGTACACACCGACGCAAGCAGTGTAGGACTCAGCGCCGCTCTTGTGCAGAGGACTGACCGACTGGAAAGGGTCATCAGTTATGCTAGCCCGTCGCTATCGAAGGCGGAAGCCAACTATTCTACAAGAGAAAAGGAGTGCCTTGCCATGATCTATGCTACGAAAAGTTTCCCCCTACCTTTACGGCATGCGCTTCAAAGTTTTGAGTGAACACTATGCCTTGTGTTGGCTCGCTGACTCGAAGGACCCTTCGGGTCTCCTCGCACGGTGGAACCTAAGACTTCAAGAACTCGATATTACCGTCGTTTACAATTCCGTAAGAAAACACTCTGACCCCGACTACCTGTCCCCTTACCCCGTCGACCCACCACCGCAGGACGACCAGGATGATGAGTGCTTCTTGGGAAATAAATGCCGACGACTTCGCCGCGCGGCAGTGAGCCGACCCCGAAATCAGCGGCCTTGTGGAATACCTCGAGAGCAGCACCGCTTCTGCATGTATTCAAGGGAGGAATGGCGTCGTTCTTGCGAAACGGCGTTCTCCTAAAGAAAAACTTCTCGCCACTTCGAGTCAAACACCTGATCGTGGTTTCTCCAGCAGTGAGGCCAGAAGTCATTCCGGCACTACACGTCGACCCGACGGCTGGGCACTTCGTTGTTTCCCTCATATTCACAACAATACAGGAAACGTATTTCATCGATACGTCAGAACATCTAGAGACTGTCAGCGCCGCAAGACACCACCGACAAGGCCAGCAGACTCTCTACAGCCAACCGAACCACCTCACCGACCGTTTCAACAAATCGGTTTGGACCTACCGGGGCCGTTCCCTACGTCTACTTGCGGGAATTAATGGGTGGTCGTAGCTACCGGCTATCTCACCCGCTATGCCAAAACAAGGGTCCTACCTAAAGGCAGTGCCGGCTAGGTAGCGAAGTTCTTTGTTGAAGAAATCGTCCCGTGTCATGGCGCCCTCGGGGTACTGATCACCAACAGAGATACGGCCTTTACTGCGGAGCTAACTCAGGCGATTCAGAGATACAGCCAAACAATCCACCGCCGGGCCGCCGCCTACCACAAACCGACCAATCGCCACACCGAGCGTCAAAACGAGACCATCGCCTACATGCTGGCGTGTACGTCAACGTCGAGCACAAGGCATGGGATGCCATCCTTCCGTAAGTGACATTTGCATACAATACGGCACAGCAAGAAACGACGCAGCTGTTGCCGTAGAAGTTGGTCTACGGAAGGAGACCGGCAACGACGCTCGACGCAATACTGCCAGGTACCACCGACGAAGGCAATCGTGACGTCGCCACTTATCTGCAACGTGCCGAAGAAGCTGGACAGCTCGTCCGCCTGCATGTCAAGAATCCGCAGAGGATCGGCAGCGGTACTATCATCTTCGGCGACGCCACATGGAGCAGCGTGGTACCGTAACTGGGTCTAGACACCGGTACGCCGAAGGCAATTTAGTGAAAAACTTCTGCAACGGTACTTCAGACTGTATAGGGTACTTTGCCGTGTCGGCGCACTCGACCACGAGGTTGACCCCGACGGCATCACGAACCCTTAGCGACGCCGGGCATTCCGAGGTCGTACATGGGGTGCGCCTTACACCTTTATACGCGCGTTGAGGAACCTGTGGACTTAAGTTTTTACTGGCGTTGTTCTTGTATATTTATTGTCTGCATCTTTATAGACGTCAGACTCTGGAGATTTGCAGACACGTAGCGCCACCTGTCGGAGCAGCTTTGGGTAGTGCAAAGTCCGGCTCCCTTGCGCAGTTTGCTGTGCAACCGGGTGCAAGTAGCGAGTTGGAAACAACAATTAACCTAAATATTTGGTGTGTTGGCGCATTGAACACTCAGAAAAAGGGCTATGAATTTATCTCCGCTAGTCGGACGCGCAACCGAAACGCCATGAAGTGCGCGTGCCAGAACGACGGCGAAAACAAGAGCAGACGCAACAGCTCCGCGCGCTACGAAGAAAGGCTTCAGTCGAAGCTACTGTTGCGTTGGGAATTGCCACGGACGTAAAGGACTTGTTTTACCTATTTCTGTAGCTGTTACACGAAGCAGAACGGTGAGAGCTCTGGATACGGGCCGTTGCGAACGTGCTGGGTAAGCGAAATACTCGCGTTCTCCACAGCCGGTCGCATGAGAAAGTGTGATAATGTGGGTCTCATGTTGGTGTTTTGAGTAGCCTTGACGTAGAACGGTGGTAAACTTGACTATGAAACTCAGCAGAGCCTCAACCGCGGTGCGCGCCGTGCAGCAGTTAAATGCAGACCACCCATAATCTTAACTGGTCGTCATCACACAGCATCGCGCACGTACGCATTGAAGGTTCAAAGTTCCGGCTAGCAAATGCTAACACGTGCGTCATACAAGTAAATCTCAAAATTTTGGTCGCGACCACGATCAGGTTTTCCTTACCGTGATCTCCGCGATTGCCGAAGCTATCTCGGAGGCCACGGTTTTGCCTTTCGTTGTACAACGAGAAAGTGGACACGCACGTACCCCCCATTTGCAGTATATACAAACGGAAGACAACCGTGAACAGTAAATTCGAGGATGCGTAATAAAACAGTTGAACGCACAGGAAGCGAGAGATGGATGGAAAATGCAACTGCAAAGGCGAAAACGCCGGGGCCATTCGTGCCTGATAAAGCGAGCTTTGTACCACTGATCGTAAGAAACATTGCTCGTGTACGTAACTTCATCGCTTTGACATTATGTATATGCCCAAATTTTACGCATTTAGGCGTTGCAGAACGCACGTCCGAGTGCCTCGAACTCGATGTCATGCGATGCTCGCTTGCGCTTGCGAGTTGCAGCACGCCAAAATAGCTGAAACATCTTTTGCATTGTAGCCGCAGTTCACTTTGATGAGCTTCCTACTTTTCTGAAGCGAGGGCGGATTGACGGAAGAAGCTTTCCAGGTCCTTGATTTTCAGGAAACAGCCCTCAACCCGAGCGAAAGAGGGGGGGTTCTATAGTGGCCCACGTACATTCGCTTGCGGACGGCTGTCGTTGCACTACCCAGTTATGGCCAGGGCGGCGATGAGAGCGCTGGTGGCGGCGTTTTTCGCAGCGCCGCCTGGGCAGAGTCTGACGTCTATTCCATGTTCTGTTTTAAGCATCGGGGCGATGCTTTTTCACAAGTGGGCATTGCCACGTGCGTTTCTAGTTTCAATTTTTCTGTATTCGGTTTACGCCCACAAATACTGGCAGGAATGCCCTGTGCAGACTGCGCATCAGTGTTCGAGAAGCTTCACGATTGTAGTAGATCGATTTGTTAAGATTACACGCAAGACTCGAATGGTCAAGCTTATTCCAGAGCTTGCGCGACCACCAATGATAAAGCTGGAAAGTTCGATACGTGATGTATACAAGCCGGCGCGTCCCAACAATGATCAGTTTATCGACGGCCGACGCTCTGTTCGCCACTATCATCGTGCAGTGTGTACTGCTGTAGTTTGAGTTCCCATTTACCGGGCACAAGTTCAGCCAAATAAAGAGTTTCATCTCTGGACACGCCGACTGCTGTTTTCGTCTGCGTCATGACCCCGTGACAACATCCTTAACAACTAACCCACTCTGCTCGCTTCCTGTCTGTTAAGGTAACATCTGTCATTCTCTTTCCATTGCTCGCTAGGTCGTCCTAAATTTAAGTTGAATCCTCTTTGTAAGCCTCCAGGTTTCTGCGCCGTAGGTAAGTACTGGTAATATGCAGCTGTTATATACTTCCCTCTTTAGGGATGGTGGTGTAGAGCAAGGAGACGAGACGTAGGCTGACGAGGCCGTCCTTCCTTCCCGCGTCCCACCCCACCACAGCGCATGCGCGTCTCCTCTCTCTCCTCTCCTACGCTCACCCCCTTTCTCTCCTCTAGGAATACTCTACGGAGCGGCGCCCGCGTCTCGCGTCCTATACCCCCCACAGCGCATGCGCGTCCCCTCCCCCCTCTCTCTCCTCTCCTAAGCTCACCCCCTTTCTCTCCTCTAGGAATCCTCTACTCTACGGAGCGGCCCCCCGCGTCCCACACCCCGACAGCGGATGTGCGTCCCCTCCCCCCTATCTCTCCTCTCCTACGCTCACCCCCCTTTCTCTACTCTAGGATTCGTGTACTCTACGGAGCGGCGCCCGCGTCCGACATCCCCACAGCGCATGCGCGTCCTCTCCCGCTCTCTCCTACGCTCACCCCCCTTTCTCTACTCTAGGAATCCTCTACTCTACGGAGCGACTCCCACACCCCCCACAGCGCATACGCGTCCTCTCTCTCCTCTCCTACGGTTCCTCCCGTTCTCTCCTCTAGGAATCCTCTACGGAGCGGCGCGCGACAGGTGGTGCGACAGCTGCATACTCCGCTGGGGGCACCGCGGTATAAAAATGACGGAGCGGGCCTCATTCTCTGCTGTGCAGCGCCGCGATGAGCGCCCGGGCCGCTGCCGCGAAACGAGAGCGGCGACGTTTCTCCCGCTGAAGCCCCCCCCCCTGCTTCGCATCCACACATGGTTCCCTTTAGCGGGAGATGGGAAGTTTTTTGGGACGCTGGCGAAGCGAAGCAATAGCGGGTGCCGCGTCCAGCCAGGTCAAAAGCCAAGGCGTTCTAACCTGCGCGTGGCTCGCACATCACGAGCCACGCGGCTCACTTCTGTTTCTTCGTGGCCAGCTGGCCAAGACCGGCGTGTCGCTACATGGGCTCCCCCGCTAGCGCTTTGCGCGATCTTAAAGATGACCGAAAAAGAAAAGCCGAGAAAAACTAATACTATGTACATGGGCGCCAGGTCTAAGTATGTCCGTAAGGAAGTCCGAGTCGTAAGGTTAAAAGGCATAGGGTCATTGTCCTAGCTCCGGTGGGCGGCACTGGGAGCCGCGGAGCGGTCGAGGGCTTGCGAGGGACGGACACTGCTGGCAGATGCTGACAGATGCTGGTAGAATCCATGGTGGTCGTCTGTATGGGCGGGCGACGCAAGTCACGCGCCCCCCGACGTAGGCGTGGGAATCGGCGACGACCTGACGCCGAGTGGCGCGTTGTGCGGCGTCCATGGTGTTGGCATGAGCACACAAGCCGGTGGGTGCGGGAATGTGGCGTAGTAACGTCCGCACGACGCGTACCGTGGGTGGTGGGCAGCACAGCAAGTGACGGGGCGGCGTTTGAGATGCGGCTTTGACGGTGCTGATGGTGCGAACGACGTCGTCGTCTTCGAGTCACGGGCGGGAGACATCCGAAGTCGTGGTCAGGTGTAGGCGTACTTAGGGCCGGGGCGCTTGTATTTTTGGGGCTTGGCCACTGGTATGTCCTAGGCTTGGTGAGAAGGATGTCGCGCAGAGGAGGCGCAGACTCCGCGGTAGGACCAGACTTTGAACCAGTGTTCGTGGAATTTCCTTGGGAGTCCGGTAACGAACAGCACGCGCGCAGGGCAGCATGCTGATTGACTGCTTGCGTGGCTCTCGTAGCATACGCGAGTGATTCCAATCCTGGCTTGTCCGGTGCGTTGTACGCGGTCGTCGCCGTCCTAGTGGGAGGCTTAGCGGTTGTATCCGAGAAGTCAGCAGCTGATGTGTTGGCAGATTCGATACCATGCAGCGCAATAACGGGATCCGGGTCCGTGGTGTGAGTAGTGTCGCGGGCTTGCACAGGTGTTGGGACAGGCATGAACTCTGCCGGCGGATCAGCTGGCTCGTCAGCGATCGTCGAATCATCCAGGGCAGACAGTGCAGCAGAACAGACCTCTGCAGCGGATCCGATGGTGCGCAGTGCAGTGGCCGGCGTTGTATCCGTGGCGGAGAGAGGTGGCAGAACCGGCACATCGGAGGTGGGAGCCGTAGACTCCGGGGTTGTGGGTCGCTCTGTCGACGGGTCGATTGACGTGGGAGCGTGGTCTCCGTCACCTGTGTAGCCGATTGTCAGCAGGGGAATGGTCTGGACTCGCCGAGCTGCGGGAGGCGTCGAGGTAGATGAGTCAGATGCCGTGGGGTCGCTTTTGGGAGAAGGACGATGTGCGATCCCGTAAAACTGAAGCACGGCGTCACGCAGACCATCATAAGGGCGAGGGCCCAACGAGAAGTACGTGAGGCGTCATTTGAGGTCACGTGGAAGATGGTATTCCAGTACCTCAAACATAAATTCCGGGAGCCAGATGCCGTTGAGCTCCAAGGCTGCCTCGAACTCCTCGAACCACGACTCCAGGCAAGAGGACCGAAACGGTGGCAGCGGTGGATCGAAGTGCAGCTGCAAGGCTTGAGCTGGCTGGAACATCGCGGAGCTCAGAGGCAGCGGTGCAGCGCCGGTCGCTTGTCCGTTTGTCCGTGGTCACCACTTGTAGAGCAAGGAGACGAGACGGCCGCTGACGAGGCCGTGCCGTGGTTGCAGCTTTATTCGGGACGCTGGCGAGGCGAAGCGATAGCGGGTGCCGCGTCCAGCCAGGTCAAGAGCCAAGGTGTTCTAACCTGCGCGTGGCTCGCACATCACGAGCCACGCGGTTCACTTCTGTTTCTTCGCGGCCAGCTGGCCAAGACTGGCGTGTCACTACAGTGGTAAACCACCAATCATCATTTGAGAATGCTCGCAAAATGTGCTCCGCCCAATCGGTGTTCTGGTTATGTCAATCTCATGGTTCGGCTCCGCGGTAACTAGCTCTCCTAAGCAGACGTATTCCTGTACAAGTTCCAGTGCCGAGAAAATTATCGCAAAGCGCTGTTCTCTCCCGAGACTATGCCGCATTAATTTAGCTTTATGCATATTAATTTTCAGACCAACAATTCTGCTTTCCTTAACTAATTCCGTAATCACGAGTTGTAGTTCGTCGCCTGAGTTACTCATCAATGCAATGTCATCAGCATATCGAAAGGTTACTAAGGTATTCTCCCTTGGCACTTATCCATAACTCTTCTGAATTCAGGACCCTGAAAACCACCTGTAAGCACGCGGTGAATAGCATAGGGGAGATCCTGTCTCCCTGCTTTACACCCTTTTTTATTGGGATTTTTTCGCTTTCTTTGTCGAGCACTGTGGTGGCTGTGGATCCACTGTAGATTTCTTCCAGTATTTTTATATCTGCTTCGTCGACGCCGTCATTCTGCAGTGCCAGCATGACTGCTAATATCTGCACAGAATCAAATGCCTTTTCGTAATCTATGAAGGCTGCACATAGGGGTTGGTGGTATTCCATGCATTTCTCTATCATCCGATTGATAGCATGAATATGGTGTATGGTTGAGTAGCCTGTGCGAAATCCTGCTTGGTCATTTCATTGATTGAAATTAATATCGTCTTAATTCTATTTGCTATTTTGGTGAATACCTTATAGAAAACGGACAGTAAGCTGATCGGCCGGTATTTTTTTCAATTCCTGGACGTCT
>JALIZH010004152.1:0-101018 GCA_030522465.1 Rhipicephalus appendiculatus | reverse complement strand
GTGGGACTTTCCAACAAACTGCAAGAAATACTGCTTATATCTAATAAATACGGCGAACAAATGGCTCGATCTGCACAATGAACAGCCCAAAAGAAAAGTACCTAATGGAAACTTTCCCTCTTAATTTCCATTTGCGTTTGTTTCTAAGAAAAAAGAATTGAAGAACGTTTGACCACATTTGGTTGGAACGTACCGAAAGTTGTTTTTAGTTTTACAGCATTTCATCGATATCCAAAGGAATTCCACCGTCAGCGTCGTGCAAGCGTCGCGGAGAAACAGTAGACAAGACACAATGCCAAGGCTCCTCGCACCCTCCTTGTTCCCATTTTATCATTGTGCTTTTCTAAACTACGAAGGCATAAATGAAGTTCCATGGAACTTCAGTTTCTCGCAAATGGCCGAAAAAAGAACCTTTGTGCTCAATTTAATGCTAAAGCCATGCCTCAGAATTTCGGAGGATGCTTCGTGTTTCTTTCGCCTCCACTTACCCCACCTCTGTTCGAAACCAAATTGTTACGCAAAAGAGCATATCATTTTGTCACCCTTTGAGAAAGGAATTTTTATGGATATGAAAGGAATAGGCATAGGTAGATTATACCGTAGTATACTTTAAAAGAGTTGACTGTTGGGCTAGTTGGTGTTTTGACATAGAAACCATCGTGAGTAGCGCAATCGCACAGGACACAGAGCAAGGAACAGGTGAGCACAGGCGCACTGCTCGTCGGTTCCTTGCTCTGTGTCCTGTGCGATTGCGCTACACACGATGGTTTCTATATACCGTAGTAGGTCCGATTTTACTACATTTTCTTTTTGCTCATCACATTACGTTCACTGTAGCTCAATAATACCCACGAATAAAAGATTTGGGCCCCTGGGGGCTGTGAATGTTAACAATTAAAACAATTATTGCGATACATCCCTATCGAGAAAAAAATCATGCCATATCCACGAAGTGAAATGATGATGAGTGGGCGAAGCTCGGTCGTTTTCATCCATGGCAGAGACAGAATGTGCGGTCTGGAATGCGCTTATACTTCATGGTCATCAGCGGCATCGCCATCGTTATCACGTGTAGTGGGTACATTCCACTATACTGCGTCATCGTCATCTTTAACACGCGGAGTGGGTACATTCCACTATACGTGGCTACCTATCTACTACAACTACTAATACTACTACAGATGAACGCGCTTATACTTCATGGTCATCAGCGTCATCGTCATCGTTATCACGTGTAGTGGGTGCATTCCACTATACTGGAACGCGCTTATCGTTATCACGTGTAGTGGGTACATTCCACTATACTGCGTCATCGTCATCTTTATCACGTGGAGTGGGTACATTCCACTATACGTGGCTATCTACCTACCTACCTACTACAACTACAACTACTACAACAACTACAGAGGTGGGACAGACCCGCACCCTAAGGAGCTTCGCCCCTAAAAACAGCGTTTCCAGTGTCTCCTAGTGTGTTTCAGCGCTCTGGGTGACACTGGAAACCCTGTACAGTGTGTCCCAGTGTACTACAGCGCGCTGGGAGACACTGGGCCACACTGTACAGCGCGCGCAGTGTCTTACAGCGTGCTGGGAGACACTGGTCACGCTGTACAGTGTATGCCCGCACACTGGGAACAACGGCGACGCATTGGAAGTAACTGGGTGTGATCGATGGACTTTCTATAAGACTTTACATTGGATCGCGAGATGTTTAGCGCAAAATTTACCGAACATTTTCAAAATGTTCTGTTTTGTGTGCTACACATATATAGCTTCAGTTTTAGTTAGGCGACGGATGTCCGTGTACGTTAAAACAATCACCTGCCGCGTGCGGTTTTCTTGAAGTGTGCTCGAGTGTCCTCAATGTACTTTATAAACCGCATCGAAAGAACTGATCATTCGCAACACAATATGGCAGTAGCATTAGTCTGATAATCAAGACCAACCTACTCTAGCAGTCAGTAGTTCCCGCTCGTACCAGAAAAAGACGCACGTCAACGGCAGCAGCCGCTGCAACGCCCAATATCGGCGTTTTCAGCATCTGATTTGTGTAATCGAAGGTGCAAATATGACCCCGCTTGGGTCAGTTATGATCGAATGTAAATTTTAACTGTGATTAGACTCTTCGTAATGGAATATCCACGATCTTCACAGCGACCGTGGCTCACGAAGTGCGGCCCTAAGCCTAATGGCCGTTTCGGCTAGAGTGAACTACTGCGGCTCTAGTACGCGGAACGTAAACAAGGGGGAAAGAAATATTTCCAGACGGGTGACGAAAAGTACAGTGTTCAGTGAGTAGTTCAGATCCACTAAGTTTTCTACATAGATATTACTATGCGCTTAGCGAGACAATGCGATTGCTGCAATCCATCTGCTATTGCGCTAATAAGTTTTGCTGACAAAACGTGCCAGATAGGCGTTCTGATCCAAGGCAGCCCATAACAAACAAACAATCTCCTGTCTGGATGGCGTGAGCACAAAGGCATAAAAATGTGCGTTTCTAAGCGATAAAACAAAACTATTGCATATCGGAATTAGCTATAACATGAAGAAAAAATAGTTGGAAGCTCGTCTTTCGAGTGTGGCGTAGTGGGTAGCGTGTCAGACTCACGATGAGTAGTGCGTCGGGGTGGCAGGTCCGACTCCCGCACGCTCGTTGTTTTTTTCTTGTTTTTGTTTTGTCGCAATGCTCGTGGTTCAGCCATTATTACGATGTGGGCCTAACCAAAATTTTTAAAAACAATTTAAACGCCCGATTTTGGCCCATAACGCGTGTCCCAGAGTGCAGCGCTCCATCGTCTAGTGTGCCTCGTGCAGTGTGCCAGCGTTCCAGTATCCAGCGCAACACTGGTCCAATAATCAGGTATGGCTCTTGGACAGTGCCACTGGGTTTTCCAATAGGGATCACATGATAACCCAAGTAAGATGCGCTAGTATGCACATGAGCATGCTAGTAAGGCACAATACATTTATCGTTCTGCAAATTAAAGAGGAGTAATATTCCGCAAAAAGGACAACTCTTAATTGCGCACTTGGAGAGTCATAATCACTTCCATTATACATCTGGGTAGCAGCACTGTTATTGTAAGTAGTTTCAAGCAGCTACTGCAACCTGGGCAAACCTTAAACTTTCAGATGCAGAGCAAACTGTAACGTTGTTTTTGTTAGGCCAGAGAAACCACGGCTCATACCTTCTCCTTGCACGGCAGAACACGACACCCTCGATGAGAGAACCCAATAGGTAAATGTGGGTCTCAGCTATCTGAGGTTCTTTCGTGAACGAAGTGCCGGAGGGGGACGGTGCTCTAAGTTACCACAACTCTTTAAAGAAGTGCTCCGAAACGGCGTGGCATAGAAGCTAAGAAAAAGAACTGAAAAATCTTTAGATGTATTCAATAAGTGCCAAGAACAAGGAAACGCTGCCTCCAGTCCAGACTAGTGCTCCTTTTACCTGGAAGGACCACTCCCTCTGCAAGTCTGGCCACCGCCATTATGTCCATGTAAAAAACGGCGGAATCGACGAAAAACAAGGATGCCATTAAGTCGGTCGCGGAATATTGCTATATCGTTCATTCGCTGCCATTTACATTCCTGTTGCTAACATATTGCACTCATATGGTCACGTGGTCGTGACGTTGACCAAAGCAGCAGTCCGTATGTCAAAGATGAAACTGTTTATTTGGCCGAACTTGTGGCCGGTAAACAGAATGTCAGATTAGAGCAATACACACTGGCACTGATACCGGCGAACGGAGCGTCGGCCGTCGATCAACTGACTAGCGGTGAAGCGCGTCGGCATTTTATACATGCGCCATCGAGCATTCCAGCGTTATCACTGGTTGTCGCGCAAGCTCTGGAATGAGCTCGAGTGTTCGCGTCTTGCGCGCAATCTTAACAAAACGATCTACAATAGTCGCGAAGCTTCTCGAACAATGAGGCGCGGTTTTCGCTGAGCAGTGCTGACAGTCTTTGTGGGCAAAAACCGACTACAGAAAACGTGCAAATAAGAAACGCG
Source organism: Rhipicephalus appendiculatus (assembly GCA_030522465.1). Taxonomy (NCBI): domain Eukaryota; kingdom Metazoa; phylum Arthropoda; class Arachnida; order Ixodida; family Ixodidae; genus Rhipicephalus; species Rhipicephalus appendiculatus. Next base: position 97,003 of record JALIZH010004152.1, on the reverse strand, counting down.
CGTGGCAATGCCCCCCTCTGAAAAAGCATCGTCCCGATTCTTAAAACAGAACGCGTGGGAGGGGGGGGGTGGCCAATGCTTGCAACAATAAATAACAGCAATAAAGCAAAAAAGTACAATAAACAATAAGCAAAAGCAAGATAGTACAATAATAAAGCAAAAAGTACAGTCCTTAGATTCACTAACGCGCATATTATGGCTTGAGGCGCACGACGTGGACGACTTCAGGTCACGGACGGCGCGGCTGAGCGTTCGTAATGCCGTCAGGGACAACCTCGTAGTCGAGTGCGCCGAGGCGTCGAAGTAACCTGTATGGTCTGAAGTATCGTCGAAGGAGTTTTTCACTAAGTCCACGTCGTCGTATCGGCGTCCACACCCGAACGCGGTCGCCGGGCTGGTATTCCAGGAAGCGTCATCGAAGATTGTAGAGGCGGCTGTCAGTCGTCTGCTGATTCTTGATCCGTAGGCGGGCGAGCTGTCTTGCTTCCTCGGCGCGATGTAGGTAGGGGGTAACGTCGATGTTTTCCTCGTCGGTCACGTTTGGTAACATGGCGTCGAGCGTCGTTGCCGTGCTCCGTCTAAAGCCAACTTGCATGGCGTCACCTGTGTCGTTTCTTCTACGGCCGTGTTGTACGCGAAGGTCACGTACGGAAGTATGGAATCTCACGTCTTGTGTTCGACGTCGACGTACATGGCCAGTATGTCGGCGATGGTCTTATTTAGACGCTCGGTCAAGCCGTTGGTCTGTGGGTGGTACGCGGTGGTTCGGCGGTAGCTTGTGTGGCTGTACCTCAAGATCGCCTCAGTTAGGTCAGCCGTAAACGCCGTACCTCTGTCGGTGACGAGAACCTCTGGGGCGCCGTGTCGAAGGACGATGCTCTCAACGAAGAACTTGGATTCCTCAGTGGCACTACCTTTGGGCAGGGGCTTTTGTTTCGGCTTAGCGGGTGAGGTAGTCCGTGGCCACGACGATTCATTTATTTCCGCAAGTCTACCTCGGGAACGGCCCCAGGAGGTCCATCCCGATCTGCTGGAATGGTTGATGAGGAGGCTTGATCGGCTGAAGGAAGCCTGCTGGTCTTGTGGGCGGTGTCTTCCATACACACGTCGCTGACAGTCTCAGCACGTCCTTACGTAGCGAGTGACGTCGGCGGTAAGGCGCGGCCAGACGTACTTTTCTTTTATCCTCGCGAGCGTGCGGGAAAAACCGAGGTGGCCAGCCGTCGGGTCGTCGTGCAGGGCTTGCAGAATTTCTGGTCGCAGTGCAGAAGGTACAACAATAAGGTAGCTGGCTCGGGGAGGAGAGTTCTTCTTTACGAGGATGTTGTTTTTGAAGGAAAATGATGCCAATCCTCGCCTGAATACTTTTGGGACAACGATGGCCCTGCCCTCCATGTATTCCACTAGACTCCTCAGTTCCGGATCGGCTCGCTGTCGTTCGGCGAAGTCGTCGGCACTTATGGCTCCCAAGAAGCTGTCATCGTCCTGGTCTTCGGGTGGTGGTGGGTAGAAGGGGGCACGAGACAGGCAGTCGCCGTCGGAGTGTTTCCTTCCAGACTTGTACACTATAGTAATGGAGAATTCTTGAAGTCTTAGGCTCCACCGTGCGAGGCGACCTGAAGGGTCCTTCAAATTAGCTATCCAATACAAGGCGTGATGAAAACTGATGGCACGCTGACGCAAGAATCACCTTTCTTCCTTATGTGAAAGGCTTCCAGTAACTTCCGCGCCAGCGCATCCCGGCTCCTTCCAAATAGTCGCGTGCGATTGAACTGCGGTGTGCAGCCACACGAAGCACAGTGAAAGGGTAAATGAGACCCTGTTCCATTCGTAATTGATAAAGAATGCTCTCTTAAACGGTCATTTGTACAGCGCCCTGTCTGGCCTATATAGACCTTGGCACACCTCAGGGGTATTTCGTAAGCAGTGCTCACAGCACAACGCAGAAAGGGCTTTGTGTGCTTCTTATCGCACGCCGCCTTGGCACCGCTCGAAGAAATGCAGGCACAGAGCCTTGAAAGCTTATTTGGAGCAGAGAAGACCACAGGCACATGGGGCCGATTTGCAACTTTTTTTAGGTTGTGGGAGATTTTGTGCATGTATGGCACAACATGCGGTCTTTTTCTCTGGCCTAGCAATGGCTCTGGCCTCCTGCGTTCCCCTTTCAGCCTCTGAAGCAACGTTTTAGACACACTGACTAAGACCGAAGAAGGGAACCCAGCTGCAGTAAGCCGCAGTAACTGACAGGAAAAACTATCATGCACTGTGTGCTCGGATGACTTGGACAGCGCAGAACGAAAATACATTGCAGCTATAGCCCTCTTTACCACCTTTGAGTGCGTGGAATCATATGAAAGAAGTCCTTTTCTCGTTCTAGGGCTGAACTTCCAACAGACATGACCATCACCGAAAGTCAAGTTAATATCTAAAAACTCCAAGCTTTTGTTATTGGGCAGCTCATGGGTAAAGAACAAGCCTTTTCCATGTTGTGGGAACTGGTTCAGAACCAAATCTACCTCGCTAGAGTGCGGTACAGGGTTAGTAGAAATTAAAACCACGAGGAAATCGTCGACATATCTAAAAATCTTAGGGACTTTGCCTGGGTCCAAGACACTTTCTAAAGCACGGTCAATAGACGCCAGAAATATGCTACACAGAACAGGTGCAACGCAGGAACCGATACAAATGTCCTTTCTTTGAATAAACAAATCATTATTAAAAGAGACAAAGGTACTCTTTGGCGTTCTTTCTGTCTCTTCTTGTCTCATCTCGGTAGTAACCTTGCGCCACGTATTTCAAATAACGATGTACCAACTGGCCCAACATAACGTACTCTTATTGTTAAGGTATAGTCGCGGCGTCATCGTCGGCGTCGGCGGAGGGTCTTCGGTAGTTCGTCTTACTACAACCGCACCTCCACCGGTTGCTGCCCTTAGTTTTCCGGGTAGCGGCTAAGAGATCGGGCCCGAGCAGGGCTGGCGTATTGCCTGCGATGCAGTGAGGCGTAGCGGCCTGGCGACGGTGAACGGTAAGGTCGTCGGGGCGTCCGCTGCGCTCCTGCGAGGTAGTCAGCGATGTCGTGCGGTCGTTCACCCCACTGTGGACTCGGCGCGTCGATGGCGAAACCACTAAGGCCCATCTGGCGGTACTGGCAGCGGCGGTAGGTGTGGCCGGCCTCGCCGCAGTGGTAGCAGAGTGGACGGTCGTCGGGGCGCACCAGATGTCGGTCTTCCTGGGCGGGTAGCGCTGGCTGACAGGCTGGTGAGATGGCGGCGGTGGTGGCGGCGGCGGCGTCTGGCGACGGTAGTGCGGCTGTGCGGCGTCTTGACGGGGCCGTGGAGGCAGGGCACTGCGTCAGGCTGCAGCAGCGTTGCTCTGGGCCTGCGGCTGAGATTGTGGTGGCTCAGGCGTGCCGAGCGACTGCTGGTGTTCTTCAAGAACTATGTCGGCTATGGAATCCACCTGAGGTTGTGATCTGCGCAACGTTTCCTGCAGCTCCTCACGCACGACCGCTCTTATCGTCTCGTGGAGGTCGTTGGTTTTCAGCGCTAGAACATCCGCGTAACTCGTCGTAGGCAGGCGGTGGCTATATTGCGTGTGGCGGATTTCTAGCGCTTTTTCGATGATAATGGCCTCCGAAACGAATTCTGAGACCATCTTAGGGGGGTTGCGCACAAGTCAGGCGAAAAGTTCTTCCTTTACTCTTTCATGAGGAACCGAACCTTTTTTCCTCGGACATGTCAACGTCGGCATGTCGGAAAATCCGCGTCATCAACTCCGTAAAGATGGTAACGCTCTCATTCGGGAGCTGCACTTGTGTGTCCAGTGAAGCGGTGGCCCTTTCCTTTCGGACAAAGATCGTGAACGTCTCCAAGAAAGCGCCGCGAAAGAGGGTCCCATGTTCGAAGCATGGACTCCCGGTTCCCGAACCACGTCCTCGCGGCGTCTTCGAGGTAGAAGTAGGCGCGACGCAGTTTTTCGTAGGAGTCCCAGTTGTTCAAAGTCTCGACTCGTTCGTACGTCTCTAGCCAGGTCTCGGGGTCCTCACTTGGCGATCCGGACGGTTTGGAAGTAAGTTGGTTCATAGCGAATGCCATCAGTTTAATTTGTATGGTACGTGTAGCAGCTGAACAATTTTAGCTTAAACTGATATTTTTATACTTGCACTACCTGCCGAGAGATACTAGTTTTATTTTGTTTTGAAACTTGTAAACTTTACAACAACAGGAAATGATTAGTGGACAAGATTGAGTCCAGGCGGCACGCGCGTTGTGTTACGTCGGACGCAAACGTGGTGGTAATGCTTTCGATTACTCGGGCTGTGTAATTCCGTTTCTTAACACCTCTCAGAGCAGTCGTAGAAATTATGCAAAATTATCTTGTCGCGGTGTCACCAATCTTTCAGCTCGTTTTAACGAAATTGAAAATTAGCGTTTTGGGCATTTATTTCTTCAATACTTTAATAGGTGTTTTATGCCGGGGTCCAACGATTCTAATGAAATCATTTCTGTCCCTCATGTCACGTCGGTAAAATGCACTAGAAGAGATGAGAAAGAAAAAACAGAAGAAATATTTTTGTTCATCTAGATGAGCTACAAGTCGAGACCAAGACCTCTTTGTCCGCGACAATTGATGCGCAGCCTTTTAGCCCCTGCGCTACCGATGCTCATGTATGAAGTCTCCAAGAAAGCGCCTCATCTTTCACACACACTCCGTTTCATCGTGACTTTGGCTGACGGGGACGTTGTCACCATCTAAGTACTTTATCATGACACTACCAAGCGCTGACAGAGAACATACCAGCGGGAAGCGGAACGCCTTCCAGCGTTCCCGGCTCACACTGAGAACTCTGCCTCTAGCCTTCCTCAAGCATGGTGTGGCATGCGCCTAAGCGCAGGCGTACACTACACCAATAATGGACGGCACACACGTTGGCGTTTCTCTTCTGAAAGGACGACGCTTTGAGTGAGTAAATATCGAGTCTCAGTGTTATGAGCTTGATGATGCCCCCTATGCGTGGGATTGAGCATACGATCGGTCCAGGTGCGTGTTATTGCTTCAGCTACCACAATTTTGAATTCAAGATCTTTTGCATTAGTCATCGGGACGAAGCTGTGCAACTAGGCGCCAACACGACCGCAACTGCCCAACACGACCGCAACTTTGTCGTGTGAAGCCGCTCGCCAGCCGCCCACCTACGACAACGTCACGCGTATTGTTCGTCGGGAGATGGAAGATGCCTGTCCAGCTCCTATTCAATCGCCGGTTTTCACAACACGTGCCACTGACCCATCGCAGCCATTGGTCCTCGCCTTAATTCAAGCTGCGGTCAGGCAGGAGTTCGCGAACCTCGATCTTCCATCAGCTTGTCCCCTGACTCGACCCGAAGTACATTCTTGCTCCCCAGGAAACGCTCGCCGATCCTCTCTTACATTGCCCTTCGGGAACCCTACGGAATGGGGAACCCCTGACGACCAGCCTATCTGCTTTTCCTGTCACCTGCCTGGGCACGTTTCTCGCTATTGCCGTCGCCGTTGGTCAAACCCTCTACGCCAGACCTACCCTACCTACATGCGCCCTACCACTTCTAGACGTTCAGCCGCTGCACCTCCAATTTCTACTCGTCGTCTCCTCACGAGCCTCTCACCACTGACGCCCCTTCGCCCGTTCGCCGCTACTCCCGCTCCCCGTCGCCGCAAGGCCGCCAATCCCGATCTCCACCGCCTCGACGCTTTTCCTCGCCGACCTTCCCCGAACGCTCGCAGCAGGAAAACTAGATGTTGCAGCTCATGCAGGTGAAGCTGCAATTCCATCGACGCCTGTAAATCATCTACTGACGCTCCCCACACACCACAGCCTGCTTGAAGTAAAAGTCGACAATGTTACTGTGACCACCCTTGTTGACACAGGCGCTCACCTATCTTTATGAGCTCTCCTCAACGCCACCATTTGCAGAAGATCATGACGCCCTCTACGAAGCAAGCAATACGTGTTGCCGATGGTGGCACTGTAGAAGTCATAGGAATGTGCACTGCTCGTGTCAGCATTGCCGGTCGTCAAACCGTAGTACTCTTTGCTGTTCTAGCTCATTGCCCCCCATGACCCTATACTTGGCCTTGATTTCCTTTCGGCACACTCGGCCTTAACTGACTGCTCTTTTAGCACGCTCAGCCTCGATCTTCCCCTTCTCTCCGATCACTGTGAAAAGCCCGTCAGCCGCTCGAGCCCAAGCAATTTTGTTCGCTTGCCGTGTCGAACAGTGACGTACGTCTGTTTGTCATCGACCGCTCCAGTTCCCGACGGAGACTACATCGTTACACCGATAACAGACGCACGACTGACGCGCAGTGTTACTGTACTGCATACCATCGCCACCATGTTGGATAACTGTGTGTTCCTTCCGCTCCTAAATTTCTGCCACATTCCCGAAGTGTTGCCCCACCAAATGTCGCTTGCCGAACTAGCTGCCATAACAGACGATCACATCAACGTTGTCGCCGTAACTGCACCGGACCAAGCTGAAGTCTCACGGTTACCCCGTTCGCACGACGCCATTCTTCAAAATATGATTGGATCAGAAGTTTTGCCTGATCAGGCCGACGCTCTCTGCCAGGTTTTGGTCTCCTATAGTGCCATTTTTGATATCCGTAATGGTCCCTTGGGCCAGAGTAAGATTGTCACTCACCGAATTAACACCGGTGGCTCTGCACCCATCCACCGTCGGCCCTACCGCATGTCCGCATCAGGGCGAGCAGTGATTCAAAAAGAAGTGGCCAAAATGCTAGCGAAAGATATAATCAAACCATCGTCAAACCCTTGGACCTCCCCGGTGGTCTTTGTAGAAAAGAAAGACGGCTCGTGGCGTTTCTGCATTGATTATTAGGCACCTCAACAAAATTACCAAAAAGAAGTGTACCCTCTTCCACGTATTGATGACGCACTCGACTGTCTCCATGGCGCCAACTTCTTTTCATCCCTCGACCTCCGAGCTGGCAACTGGCAAATTGCTGTAGATGAAATGGATCGTGAGAAGACAGCATTCGTTATCCCCGACGGCCTTTACCAATTCAAGGTCATGCCCTTTGGTCTCTGCAACTCTCCAGCAACCTTCGAGACAATGATGGACACGCTGCTTCAAGGATTTAAATAGTCGACGTGCTTGTGTTACTTGGACGACGGGATAATCTTCTCACCCACCTTCGACACACTCCTTGAACGTCTTTCCACGATTCTATCAATATTCCGACAAGCCTGCCTCCAGCTCAATTCCTCGAAGTGCCACTTCGGTCTTCGCCAAATTACTGTGTTGGGCCACCTTATTGACGCTTCCGGTGTGCGACCAGACCCGGCAAAAGTACGCGCTGTAACGAAATTCCGCGTTCCGCGCTCTATCCATGACGTTCGCAGTTTCGTGGGCCTCTGCTCTTACTTTCGCCGGTTCGTTAAAGACTTTGCGGCACTCGCACGCCCACTCATTTACCTTCTCAAACACGACGTCCCGTTTCGTTGGGGTCCTCTCCCAGCTGACGCCTTCTCTGTACTAATCTCCGATCTAACGATACCGCCGATACTTGCACATTTTGACCCAGATGCTCGTAGAGAAATGCGCACAGACGCTACCGGTCACGGAATCGGCGCAGTTTTGACCTGAACTCAGCGGGGCTCTGATGGTGTAATCGCATACGCAAGTCGTCTTCTTTCGAAGGCTGAGCGCAACTACTTTATAACAGAGCGGGAGTGCCTTGTCCTTGTGTTGGCGGTTTCAAAATTTCGTCCTTACTTGTATGGCCGCCCGTTCCGAGTCGTCACAGATCATCACGCCCTCTGTTGGCTTTCTTCCCTGAAGGACCCTACTGGACGTCTTGGTCGTTGGGCGTTGAGTCTTCAGGAGTACTCCTACTCAGTTGCCTACAAGTCTGGACGCCTCCATCTGGACGCCTATTGCTTGTCTCGCTACCCTGTTGACCACCCAGACGAATCGGCCGTTGAGCCTAGCCCCAGCGTTACATCCATGTCTCAGTTTCTTCAGATAGGTGACGAACAGCGTCGCGATGCTTCCTTGCGATCCCTTATTGACCGTCTGAAATATGCCTATAACGACGCATCACTCCGCATGTTCGTCCTCTTGAATGGCACGCTGTGCCGTCGTAGCTTCCAGCCAGACGGCCCTGAGCTGCTTCTCGTCGTGCCGAAACATCTGCGTTCAACGGTCCTGCATGAGCTTCACGACGAACCGACTGCCGGTCACTTGGGCGTATCTCGCACGTACGACCGCGTCGGGCGCCGCTTCTTTTGGCGTGGTCTCGCCCGGTCCGTTCGACGTTACCTGACTTCCTGCGATAAATGCCAACGTCCGAAGCGACCTGCCTTACCCCCTGCTGGACTTCTTCACCCGATCTCCATCCCTACTGAACCTTTCTTCCGTGTTCGTGTAGACCTTCTTGGTCCATTTCCTGAATCCAACCCTTGAAATAAGTGGGTCGCCGTTGCTATAGACCCTGCGACCAGCTTTGCCATCACTAGAGAGCTCCCCCACCAGCACTGCTATTGACGTCGCCGATTTGTTGCTCCACGATGTCATTCTACACCATGGCTTTCCTCGCCAATTGCTCACCGACCGTGGCCGCGCATTTTCGTCACGAGTAATTGACGATCTTTTGCGCTCTTCCTCAACGCAACACAAGCTGACCACTTCGTACCATCCTCAAACAAATGGCCTCACCGAGCGCCCAAATCGCACCCTCATGGACATGCTCTCGATGTGTGTCTCATCTGACCACCATGACTGAGATCTCGCGCTACCTCACGTGACCTTCGCCTACAATTCATCTCGTCATGGTACCGCCGGTTACTCACCTTTTTATATGCTCTACGGCCGTGATCCGACGTTGCCACTGGACACCCTGCTACCGGCTACTTTACCTCCGCCGAGTGAATACGCACGTGATGCTATCGCTCGTGCCGATCACGAACGTCAGATCGCCCGCTCTAGGCTGTTCGCTTCACAAGCAACCCAGAAGGCTCTCTACGACAGCAGGCATGTCGACGTTCGCTTCTCACCCGGTTCCCTAGTTCTCCTGTGGCGCCCAGTTCATCGTGTTGGCTTGTCAGAGAACTTGCCATCTCGGTACATGGGTCCTTACCGTATCATCCGCCAGGTAACGCACGTTACCTACGAGATCGTTCCCATCTCCAAGACTAACCCGTCTGCAAACACGCACAGTGACATAGTGCATGTCAGTAGGTTGAAACCATACCACCCCCCCTTCTGAACGCCATGTTTAAAGTGCACCGAGACAGCGCTTTTACAGCGGGGGGGTAACGCTACGTGGCTGGCACATCAAGGGAGAGACATTCTGCGTACAGAAGACGACGACGAGGACTGGCCTGTCCGCGGTGCGTGCTGTCCTCCATCTAGATCGATCGGTGTAAATACACTCGCAAATAGTCGCGTCTCGTGTTATTTTACGTAACAATATTACGTGGTTTTGGTCATGTGACTAGATGTCACGTGTGTTTGGCAGGAACACGCCACGTAACTGTTACGTGATGTTAGATGATTTTAGTCACGTGACTAGCTGTAACTCGATCTTACGTGATTTGACTCATTTCACCAAATGTACCTCAATTTTAGTCACGTGACTCGCCGTGGCGTGATGTTACGTGGTTTTTCGTCTTGTATCTCAACGTTACGTAACGTTACGGGGTTTTAGCCCTGTGAATAGATGCTTCGTGATTTTAGTCATGTGACTAGATTTTACGTGACTGTAAATGATTTTAGTCGCGTGCCTAGCTGTTGCGTTATGTTACGTGATTTTAGTCACTTGACTTGCTGTTACGAGCTTTATGCAGGATCCTGTCACGTGACTGTCTGTTAGATGATGTGTGCATGACATGAATTCAATTACCGCAATGCGCATTACTTGTAATGTTCTTACCTCTGTGGCATTCCGAGGGCCTGGTTCTAGACCCACGAAGAGCAGATGAAATGTTTGCGCATATGCAATAGAATCGTTCATTGCTAATTACGCCGAATGTTTGTTCTGTGGTATAGCTACCTTTAATCATTCTGGTTTTCGTAGAATTACACTCTGCACAATATATATATATATATATATATATATATATATATATATATATATATATATATATATATATATATATATATATATATATATATATATATATATATATATATATATATATATATATATATATATATGTATATATATATATATATTGATTTACTTGTTTCAAGGTACCTTACAGGCCCAATGGGGGGGGCATTGCATGGGAACAGTGAACGAATCGGTGCGTTTTTTTGCGCACACGAAGCGGAGCGGCTACAATTACCCAATGTTCGCGTACATAGCTGTGACAATCGTAAAAGCGAATTGATATAAAAAACATGTTTGCAACGCAGCTTGAAAAAATACAGAAATGAAAAGTACTACCAGGCAAGATAAAAAAGATACATTTCATGGAAATACAGCACGGTGCATTTCCTGCGCGAAGAAAAAAGAAAAGAGACAAGAAGCGGCATAACTTGCGGACAGAACGAGTTTATCTGACGTCATATATAGCGTAACATATGAGCAGATGAACCGATTTACTATGATGATAAGTGCAGGTTAAAAAGTTGCCAAAATTCATCTCCTCAACGATACGGCATCTACTCGCTGAAGTTTGTAAAACGGATTGGTAAAATATGACGGAATGTATCATAGTTTCCCTGCGAAGCAATGTGGTCAGCTAAACTGTTCGAGAGACGGATAGCACGTGGAAGCGCGGTCTTATTGAACGCGCTTGTCGAGCCGTATACACGGGAATAGCTAATATGATTGTGTAGCCTACGTGAAGTGAGATATGGTTTTTGCATACCAGTACCGGTGATTCAGGAGGAATGGGTAATTTTATGAAAGAATGGCAGCAAGGCAATGTCGCGACGAATGTTCAAGAGTGGAAGTGACAGTTTCTGATTTATTTGCGATATACTGGAATGGGGAGTGTAGTTATTGGCAATGAAGTGGCTTGCTCTATTCTGCATTCTTTCTAATGAATCAATTCAAGTACTTTTCATAGGGAGACCAAATCGATTAGGCATATTCTAGTTGAGGGTGAACCAGTGTGGTGTTAGATCATTTGCGAATGCTTGATGGTGCAGCTCTGAAGTTACGTCTCAAGAAACCTAGTGATTTGGAAGCGTTCGCAGAGATTGCCCCTAATGTGGTCGGACCAGGATAGATTAGGTTTCAGTACTGCGCGCAAGTACCGATATTGTGTTGCAGTCGATAAAATGGAATTATATATATATATATATATATATATATATATATATATATATATATATATATATATATATATATATATATATATATATATATATATATATATATCGTAGGATAACGTGCGGTAGCTGTCTATTTCCAAAAGTCAGTTGTACATTAAGCAAATACTTATTCGACATCATTCTTGAATCAGGTCCAAAGTAGCTACTTATTCAAAGGTGAGGTCGGCTCTACCATGAGCGTCGCTACTATAGACTTCCTTGTCGCCTAGCCTAAAGGGGTGCAAAAGAGAACTTCGAATACCTTGTGCATAAAATCAAATACGTGTCATTCGACTAGTCAATGAGCACGCTCCCTTTTGTCGTATCAGCGTAACTGCCACAGTCGACGCTTCTGGCTCAGCAAAACGGTTTCTTGGGCTAGTTGGTTCATCACTTCTAAAGTAACAAAAATTGTAGCGCAAAGCAACAAACGGGCACATAAAGACCGCGGTACTGGCGCTAACTCCCAACTGTGTTTATTGAAGCAACGTACGTACTTATATACACAGCACAAGAGCAGCAAAGGGGCATGACATTCGCTCTATTCAAACCAAAAACTAAGTGCAACCGCCAAAATCATGTAGCGTTCTTGTGATGCAATGTTTCTAGATATGATTTCCTGCTGACTCTTAGCTTTCGGTTTGACTATCGCGAGGGTCATGCCCCGTTGTTGATATTGTGCTGTCTATATATTTACGTACGTTTCTTTAATAAACGCAGTTGGAAGTTAGTGCCAGTCCCGTGATCTACGTCTGTTCGTGTGTTACTTAGCGCTACATTCTTTTTCCTTCAGACGCTCTTGGGATTGCTGAACCCGCCTCTAGTAGAGTCATTTGTTGGCCGAAAACTGAATAGTCAAAAGTTTGATCGATGACCCATTACATTCTTTTTCTACTAATGCGGATGATAGCGCTTGTTCTTATATTTGTATGTATATTTAGAACATTGAAATGTGACACATGCTCAAAAGCAGTGTTTTCTTTGTGACAGATTTCAATAGTGGAGAGCACGGTGTTGAACTTCAGGTGAGCGCTATCTTCACGACATGTGATTGTGCCTTGTGCTGTCGCCGCCAGCAAGTCGACGGAAACAGTCAGTCACGAAATTTTGGTGCGCCATTGAAAAAACCACTGAGAAATAAAAACGTTATCCACGTTGGGCAAACATTCTTCGAAAAGATATAATCAACACGCAAACATGTTCTAGAATAGGGTGATTCATTCATGCTTTATTAATCTCAATTTAATTTTGAATGAAGTTCGGGAAAGGGGATAAAGAAGGGCTCCACAATTTACGTGTGGTCATGTAGGCTAAAGCACGATGTATCAAAATAAATGTCCACTTCATCCCTCTTAGAGAAGTTATGCTTCATATTGTTCATAAAGATAAGCCGAAATGGACACATCTTGTTGATTTTCAATAGTTGAATGAGCTGGCACTAAAGATAACCATATTGTTGTTGTTATGCGTGCAAAAAGCACAACGTGATTGTGAAGAACGCCTTAGTGGAGGGTTGTCAATATTTTGATCAGCCGTACTTTTTCAAAGCGTACATCGTGGTGAGTGCATGAGACCAACCTTTCGCTTCCATGTAAATGCAACTACCACGGACGGCATCGAACACGTGACTTTCCGGTCAGCAGCCAAGCCTCGTATAAACTGTACACACGCAGCGGCTTACACTAAAGACAGGACTCTGATGAGGCAACTTAGGGACAGATGCTGTCGATATAGCTGGTGAAATTTTTGAAATGGGTTCTCCCTCGTTTCATAAACTGCGGTGCTCTTACAGGGATTGGGTAATAAATATTATCATGAATGATACCTCAAAGTAAGGGGAGAGAAGTCAATATTAGATTTGAGCATGTGTGTTATCGGCTTTCTTCATTGTTAGATTCATTGATTATTACATCCAGTGAGTGTATAACAAATGCGTAATCTTCTACACTTAATGTTTTCGTTCACAACTTATAGTGATTCTCGCTCGTCGAAAATACGCAAACTCTCATGGTGTGTTTCAGTTGCCAAAGTCACTGTGAAACAAGGTTATGTAGTAAGACGCATGAAACCACCCAACTCGCATTGACACCTTTTCATTCCGTTTACAACCTAGACGGAGGTTGTTCAACCATAAACTCAGGAATGCGGCGCCACCGCTTCTACCTGACATAAACGTTGTTGTCACTAATTTGTGCAATTACGACAAACTTTCGTTCTTCAATAACACAAGTTCTTCGAAAGCAGCACTCTCTCATCTTTGCTGCTTGAATCTTTTTGAGACTGGGGTGATATAATGAGATATGGGTTTTTAGAAATTCTGTATATTCATTTTAAGTGGTGTAGTGCTGTGAACTCCTAAAAGTACCGAAGGGGGGCTACGTTCAGACTCCCATGGTACGCGGCAGCTTTTTCGCCCATTTTTATCTAGTGTAGAGGTTATGCTCGCTTTCAGTAACAGGCGGGCAGCCTCAGACCTCCGGTCACTCTCTGGGTATCAAGCCTGGGTGCTAAGGAAGCGCGTGCCAAGCCGGCGACTCAGTTCGGAAGAAAGTCCGCATCAGTAATTTCGACTTGGCGCACGTTTTACTGCTCACTTCAGTAGTGATGGCAGGGAACCACCAGGGTGCCTCAACCACGCAGCAGTAAATACTTCCACCACATCATCCGCCGTGATATCATACAAATGGTTTCCTTGAAACCACTTTCAAGACATGGCCGCTCGAATGATGATGTACTCGAATGCATAGCTGCAAGGTATGCGCAGGTGGGCCCTAACTGCACATCGTCAGAAGGTTTACTTGTGGCACGAACGGTTCCTACGTTGAGAGCCCAAGCTGCTCCACTTTTCATTCATTCATTCAGACTTTATTCAAGACAATTTACAATTGTCTTAGGAGACGTAGCAAAAGGCCCGAAATGTACCTGCCTAGGCTACGTCACCCAGACAGCAGCTGCAGCAGCGCGATATCTACCATTGACGATTCACATAGCTGCAAAAACACATATATGGCACAATGCAAGAACAATAAAGAAAACTACTCTTTTCCCTTTGAGAGGAAAAAGGAACAGAAAAACGAAACGCAGCAGATGTACACATGTCGCAGTATCTCTTTAAAAAGATTGTACGATATACATTATACAGCATTGAACAACCCTTCAATACATAAATTAACACGACAACCTATAACACAGGAAATGTTCATTCTTTTACTTCCTTCTCAAACTGTGTTGCGGAGATTCTATTTTGCAGTAGGTTTATTATCCCTGGGTATTGGTTTAAGATTTGATGCCAATTTTTTAAGCGGTTGTCTGTTCGTGATCGGTATTCGAATATTTTGTTTTTACGTAGTTAATTGGGGTTTTGTTTGATTTGATATTTTTCCTCGAAAAGCGTTCTCTTACTTGTATATTGGCGCATTACCTGCAGTGACAACTTTAGTTTAAGTAGGTGCTTTGTCTGCGATATATTATAGTAGCTGAAATAAGAAGTTGCCCACACAGCATACGGGATGTTTCCAATTGCTCGTATTACCTGCTTTTGCAATGATCTCGTCACTGCGGCTCTAGGTCTAACTCGACACCTTGGCCTTATATTTTTTTTTTCATGGTTTAACTATCTTTACGTGTTCATGCCCAGATGCTGACCTGTTCTCTAGGGCTCAAATTAACGCGAAAGTGACTGGGACGTCACTGTTTCTTTTTAAATGATCGAGTGGAGCACCGTTTCCGTGACTGAAGCTATTGTTGGCAGTATTAATCTCTACGTTACTTCTTTTGAAGACGTTCAAGGTATCCAATACGCGCACATCAGAGCTCCGCAGCAGGCCTGTCCTGCTTGCCCCTTAAAACAATGGTGGCCTAAGACGTGAATGCCACTACCGCGGCTTCTCAAAGCGCCTCACCCACCGTCATCTTGAAGCCGATCTAGTATGAAACGAAAAAGGAATAAATGCTCAACTGGGACTAATACAAGCGAAATTTTTGAGAGTTATCTCGCTGGCCTTTGGGGCGTCCGCACTCCGCCCAAAAAGAGCACGCTTCTAGTGTTGATCCATGCACTGAATCACATTTTACGTACATCCTGGACGTACTCACTCTCGGACAATGACATTTCCGAAGCAGATAAAATTGCACGGGATATTTAGGTTGTAACAGACTGTGCGTTTCGGTTTCATGTATTAAAAAATTCATCTACCCAACAAGACCACACTCCTGGATGTCGGTGCTTTGGAGAAGCCAAGAACCATCATGTGCTCCACTATAATACATGCCTACTTATGTCGGCTGCTACGTCTGCGCGTGAAGAACCCCCCTGCTGCCTTCTACAGAAAGTCATTACAGTGATGTTCATATAGCCCGCCTAAAAGTTCAAGCCGCAGTTTCACTCTCCTCGCCAGCCTTCCGCCTTAAAAACTATCAGCCAGCCATTTCCATAATCCAGGTTGTCGTGGGTCAGGAATTAACCCACGTTGGCTCCAGCAAGATCTCCTCTATTCATGGGCCGGTCGTACAGGCACTCAACTGCAGTCTCATATGTCATATTTCTCTTCACTGCCGCTCTTTGTCTAACTCGACATGATCGCTTGATATACGAGCGCGTAACGTGAACAGTGACTAAGAAAGACGAGGACGAGCGCGTCCTCGTCTTTCTTAGTCCCTGTTCACGTTACGCGCTCGTGTATCAAGTAATCATGAATCACCAACTCGCCCAAGCAGCCATTTTGACTAACTCAACACCTTGTCGTTATATTCATTTCTACCAAGCGCCCCTCGGTAAATTGCGTGAACCACCACAAACACAGCCGGTAACACGAAACACTTTGCCTCTCGTCCCAGCCACTCAACTTCGCCCCAGCGCTGTTTCTTCTGCTCGCCCCCCTCCTCGTAGGTCATCGTCACTTCCTCTCGGTCAGCTCCGAAAAACTCTGGAACTGCTCTCACTGACCATGCTGCAATAACTTAGAGACGCCATAATCGTCTTTTCACCATTATCGCTCGTCGGAACGTCTTAATAAGACGTGGAAGGTCTATCCATTTCACCTCTAACAGACACTGGTGCGTACACCTCTGTTATGAACGCTATACTTCGAGGCTACATGAGAAAAGTCGTTAGTCCTTTACAAAGCATTGCTTCCACGTTGCCGATGGTATAACATCTGCCGTTATTTTCGTGTGTTCAGCTCGAGTGAGCCTCACTGGACATCACACACCGGCTATATTTTACGTCCTGAAACTAGTCTTGGCGAGTAAGTAGTTACTAGTAACGCGTTACCAGTAACTAGTTACTTTTTTCAGTAAGTGGTTACTGCAACTACTTGCTTTTAATTTAGAGTAACTTGTAACTGTAACACATTTCCTTTTTTACTCAGTAACTGTAATAAAAAATGTCGTTACAGTCACTTTTGTTTTTGTTAAAAATTATCCGACAGCAACACTCGTTAAAGGCCGATGTTACACGCTTTTCATTTTTCGAACTTCCTTCTTTACAATATCTTTTCCACCTATCGAATTTCCACAGCTCTCATCGCAGTTTAGAAGAACAGGTCGCTAAGACTGCAGAAGTAGCTTCCCCGCAGAAGAGCGAGTTCGGAGTTTACTTGTAAACTACATGTCTAAAGGTAAACGTGTTTGACAAAGATCTGTCTTTCTGGTTTAACTGAAGTTAAGCGTGGCTGTAGGCTACGTTTATTCGTAAAACTACATGTCGTAAATCAATCATGTTGTAATTGAACAGTTCGCCAACCCCCCCCCCCCCCCCCCAAAAAAAAAAACAGCTTCTATCCCTTTTCTTGGTAGGCCGGTGGAGCATTCCTTCGTCCGATGCTTCCAGCTAGTCAAGTTTGACAGGTGGCTAGAAAACAGCATTATGAAACTGCTGAAAGCCTCAAGTGCCGTGAACTAGCAAAGCTATCTTTTAATGGATTTGTAACTGATTGTGAAAGCTCTGCTTCCACTTAACACAACAATTGTTAACAACGTGATTGACGTTTCGACGCCTATGAAGGTGGCATCCTCAGAATACGCTGCCAAAAAAAAAAGTTTCTCCGATGCAATTAAGTCGCTTCGCAATCCCCGCATCATACTTGTAGATGATCCCACATCTATCGTCCGCAGCTGTGTGGTCGGTGGGTTTCGCGCACAGGTATCCCAAGATATAAAGGGGCTTAGAAACGGTTTGTGTGCACAACGGACGCAAAGCTCTCAAAGCAGGGTTTCATACACCTTGAACGACCTAAAAATAGACTCAATGGACGTCGTCTTCACTCGTTACACACTCCCCGTACCTTTTCGCATGCACTTCTTTTGGGTATCGTTAATAAACGTCCTAGGAAACTGCCGTCGTTCCAGTGCATCAACCACGTGTTCCCCTGCTAATACACATGACGTACATTGTGTGTATTCCCAATTTTCAAGGTGTATCAGATCCTGTTTGGAGAGCTTTGCGTACGCTGGGCATACCAAACGTTGTTAAGCCCCGTTATACTTCGAGGCACGCGTTCGCGAAACTCGAGAACCTCACACCTGCAGACGATCAGTGCGGGATCATCTAAAAGTACGATGCGGGAATTGTGAAGCGACTTCGGCGAAATGGGCAGGAAATGATCAGGAAAGGTCAGAAAGGAAACGTTGGTAAAATCACGCATTCAACGCGTTCTTAGACGGAGCTTGCTGAACACTGCTGGGCAACAGGGCATTTTGTTAATAATAGTTCAGTCGGAGTAAACCTTTTACAGTCATGAATTCACCTCGCTTTTGAAGCATTTGTACTCCTTGGAATACCGGACGTTTATGAAGTCGCACCATCTGCGAAGGCGGACTACTGGTACCGGGAGACGGTGGCACGTCCTTATAAAAAGCGCTAGACGCGTCGCCGAGGAGCTAGGCACACGCATTGGTCCTCTACTGTTCCGGAGCCTTGCCTGTCGACTCAGAGCGGCCATTGCCGTGGCCTTCCTACCGCGAATATTTTTCGGTGTTGAAGATGACGGCAGCAAATATGACGGTTTTGCGCAGCATTTGCAGAAAAATGTGCTCTGCTAGCAAGACGTCTTAGTCAAACCTGCGGAAACATCTAAAGGTAAGTTTCATGATTTAAAATGTCGGGATTCTGGTTTTGCACGTCTGTTTCATTGTAAGTTACTAATTATGCCAATCAAGTTGAATTTACTGTAGATAACTTAAACTTTCCTTGTACGCATAAAAAACAGCTCGACTCCAAGAAGAGAAAAGCCGCGCATGGTCCCACCGTGGCAGACAAAAGCCACCCGGGCCGTAGCTCGACGCAAACACTGGAGTCATGTCTTGCAGCGACAAGTTGACCCAAGGCTGTATCACAAAGTCGCTTAGACAGGCTAATTGTGAACTTGGGTAGTCACCGACATGCAGTGTTTTGGGGTCATTGAAAATGAACAGTTCCGGTCCTTGATTAACGCAATGCAGCCATCGGCAACGGTGATGAACAGGAAGTCGCTGATGAATCAGATCAACATTCTCTACAGAGAGCAAAAAGCGTCACTCATCACCGCCTTGGAGAAAGCATCGACGGTCTGCTGCACAGCTGTCTGCTGGACAGCCTCAAACAGGTGAGGCTCTCAATGTAGGCTATAAACAGTACGCTGCACGATTGCTTTTCAAAAGGTCCTAATTTGCGCGACTCCCTCGATCTCATAAATTAACCTAAGATTCGTCGAGAGATTCGGTCACCCCGTAGGTATGGATACATTACATGTCACTGGTTGCCGCGTAATGTACCTGCGAAATATTTTCGGAACCGTGTCGCTTCGTGGAACTTGAAAACGTAGAGCCCGGGAAAACAGTCGTTTAAGATATATTTCGTAGGCCACATCAGCAACATGTGTAAGTACAATTAACAAGCAAGCGTAATGTTTTAAGTTTTACAGAGGCGAGTAAGCATAAAATTGAAGGACGCTTTGTACATTCCAAAGTGTGGTCGGCGAAAGCGTGTGGCCATTCCACTGACTATGCAATGTCTTTTATCTTTTACACTCTCCGTGGGCTAACACACAAACCGAATGTGTGCGTGTTTTCTTTTTTAATTTTTTACCGCGAATGGCAGCGAGACTAATCTTCCTACGTTCGCATGCGTTAGTATTTTCTGACGCTTTGCGCATAGTGCGAACGGCATCCGCATTCCAGCGCTTAAATTGACGGACCCTTTGTAAATTCGAAAGTGTATTCCGTGAACGCCTGTGTCCATTGAGAAGGCGTCGGTCAGAATGATTGCAGACGCTGGGGACAGCGACGCTATGCAAGCAAAGCGCGAGCGGTGTAGAGTCCGACGCGACCGGCGTCCGTTTGCGCATCCCGGCGGCCACTTGGCTCCGCGCCAGAGCTCGGACAGACAGACGGACGGACGGACGGACGGACGGACAGACGGACGGACAGACGGCCGGACGGACACACGGACGGACAGACGGACGGACGGATGGTCAGACGGACGGACGGACGGACGGACGGACAGACGGACGGACAGATGGACGGACAGATGGACGGACGGACGAACGGATGGACGGACGGACTGACGAACGGACGGACGGACAGACGGACGGATGGACGGACAGACGGACAGACGGACGGACGGACAGACGGACGTACGGACGGACGCCGGACGTACACCGGACGGACGTGAGCATGAGACATTAAAGGCTTTCGCCTTAATAGGGAGTTTTAGTATGGCGGGAAACAGGAAACGCAAGGATTTAGCGTTAGAGTGAGCGTTTCGTGCTCCACACTGAGCATGCGCCGAACGCAAACTTAGCCCGAGCTCCAACTTACGTACGCTATTTCTAGAATATAGCGTTCAATGCTAACGCACGCAACAGATTACGTACGTAGGGCAAGATGGTGGTGCCTGTTGAAACGAGAGCCGTCCACTTTGAATCTTTGTTGTCGTCGGCCTGCATTATTATACTCATTCATTCCAAAATTATGCTCATATTTGACTTAGATTTCAGTCATGAGGTTTCGCCAGCTGTTTAGTGCCAATTGGCATTGACAAAAATGATATTCTATGGATGTCCTTAGGACAACCCCGACAGGATTTCGGATATCCCCTGGATATCCGAAACAACACCGGCGGACATCCCTTGCAAGTCAGTTTGGCCGCTCTTTCCTGATCCGACGGTTATCCCTAGGAAGTCCCGTGGGACACACTGCGTACGTGACTTGGAGATTAAGGGATCTCTTTTGTGCAGGGTGTTTTCTATGTCTTCATACGTCTTTTTTACTCTAAAAGTGGTATTAAGCACTGAAATTGCTAGAATTGCACTTTTTGGACTAAAGTACAGGCCCAAATTTTTGTACCGAGGTGCATTTCTGACATGATAGAAGCACTCAATTCAATTATCACCTGAAAGCAAAGAAAAACTACGCATGTTTCAAACTGCTTAAATTTTAGCAATTAAATGAAATTCGACAGATGGCAACATTATAATACCTACATGTCCACTTGTGCAAGAGAAACTCTGAGCCAAGTGTATTGCAAACAAAAACCTTTTTATTTAAGACCAAAGTTGTAGGAAAGAACACATATATTGCACACTGTGACTGGACATATTTCACATCTTGCTCACAGCAGGCACTCTGGTCACTGATGTCCAGTCATGGCAGCACAAATAAAAGGTGGGGTCACAGACATAAATAGCAGGTGCTTCTTTGCTTATCATCTTCTCAAAACAAAACTCTATAGACATTAACAAGAATTAGCTGCCTGCAATTAAAAAAATCTCTAAAAGAAGACAGCATTGTAAATGAAACTTGATAGCATAGATATGTCAGCTGCAGGTCTCTTCGTGTTGCAAAAAGTGAAAGCATATGTATGAGACTGTGCAGTACAAAAAAAAGTCATATACATATAAAGTGAAATTGACAATTGCACATAGAAGAAATACCTGTCGGTGAGTACAGCAGATACAAAAAAAAGGAACCTGTGCAATATTTATTGAGACAGTTCATGACACGCCTTTACGGGTGCCCTAATCAATTGGGTCATGACATTGAAAGTTTAAAAATTTATTGATTACAACATTGGGCTGGGGTCAAAAAGCCTCTTCATGGGCTTGACTAGGATTTACTAGTTTAAACAGGAAAATAGCTCAATAAATTAAAAAAAAATATGCAAACACTGAAGCGAATTCAGTGATCTTTCAGACAGCAATGAAGAGGAATGGAGCGCTGCTATAACAACGCGGCGCCTGATGACGCTAGTGATGATGATAATAAGTCGGATTTCTTCCGCAGCAGTGCAGAAGAAATCCAGAAAACCACAAAGCCAAGAGGCACAATGACGTACCACGCCCATGTGTTGTGGGCGTGTACGACAGCTTTATGGGGGAATTGACCAACGCAACTACCAAGTTTCCCTGTATAAGTACAGCCGTCAGCACCTTTAACTCGAACGCTCCGACGCGTGGCCTCGGCTCGCTTGGACTGAGGTCAGCGCCGCCAAGCGTTGAAAATGATTTGCTTACTGCAGTTAACGATAGATGGAGCGCACGTCAGTTTCACTAGTAAACTTCTGTTTTCAGTCTGCCTGACCGGCGGGTCGTATGCATTCACTTGGCATCCCGTTTTCGCGACGTTTCGCTCATGGCTACTCTCTTAAAAAAATGGAGCGACCCTCTCTCCCTTAAGGGAGAAACGGCGATGTCCCCAATGTTCGTCCTTAAATGGAGGAACGGTTCCTCCATTTAGCATGGAGGAACGGTTCCTCCCTCGTCAAAATCAAGATGGCTGACACCAAGTTAAAGAAGCCATTAGGCCTAGCGAGTTCATCGATTCACATCTGATAAAGAGTATACGGCAGTGGTAATCATAAAAAACGGTCCCGCTGAGCTTAATATCGAGTGATATAACAATAAAATCAAGCAGACAAACCTGGGGTGGTGAAAACTTCGCGAAACGGAACGACGGAACTCGTAGATTTCGCTCGGCCAGCGAGACGGCGTTCACTGTGGAAGGTACGGATACTGCAAAGAAGTTCTCGCCCGGAGACTACAGGTTAGGCTTGCTGTCTTTATTTATCGAAGAATCACACCGTGTAGCGACGTTATCCACGCGTTTACGGGGCAATAGGCCCCCGAGATTTACCTCCAAAATGCACACTCGATCGCAGCAAAACAATTCCGTCGCAGCAGTTTATAGTTTCGATAGATAGATGTTCAACAATATATAAGTAGGTGGAGTGATGAGAGCACCACAGCCATGAAGTAGGCGGTAGCTGGCGCCATCTGGAGGGATTCAACGATACTATAAAAAAAAACGTTTGCGATGCACGTTGATACTACAGAATAGCCTTTTCGCGGATAATTGGCGAGTCAAGCCCATTCATGGACCACGCAAGGACACTGGTAGGCTGGTACAACATATTTACATACACATTCATTAAGTACGTACACGTTTGCTAGATCTGCGAGACACATAGTACACACAACCCTCACAGAATTCAATACACATTTCATTCATTATTATACATGCAGCCCACACCATGAATGAATCACCACAGCCGCGTACGCACAGACGTGTTTACACATAAACCAATGCGAAGTGCTGACGCTCATATAGTCACTGAAATACGGCCGACCCTAGTGATACAAGTGGCACGTAATTTTTTGGTCAACGCTATTACATTTAATGGCTGCACCGCAAGGCACGCAGACGAAATAGTACTGTAGCTATACCTTAGCTAAAATCAGCTTTTAACCAAAAGCTGCATAATAATGACCCTGATAATTATAGAGTTGATTAAGTTTCCATGAAAGTGACGGCCACGAACTATGGATACCCTTCCGACGACATTTTGAAGGCTGCGCCATCTCTCGACAGCGGCTACAGATAAAATTTCCCTCTCTGATTTCTTTGTTTCTTATTATTACTCTGGGAGGGCGCAGCATGCGGGCTAGATTTAGGGTTCCTCGATGCGCGCGCCCCCTTGGAGGGTGGAGCCATTCTTTGAGGGGGGTGAATGCCGCCTTCCGATCGTCGGCCGCCATTGGGCTCCCCACCGCCTCGTCGCGTCTGGTTGAGTGAGACAGGTGCGCGGCGTTTTCTCGGGCAAAATGCCCGGGTGTTGCGTGCCACAGTGCACAAACCACTCGCGAAATGGCTATAAGATGTTCAGATTTCCGAAAGATGCGAAAAGGCGACTCCTGTGGCTGGTAAAGATCAAGCGCGACAAGTGGCAACCCACGGACCGTTCGTGTTTGTGCAGCCTAAGTTATGCCATTTCAGCATCTGGAGAGTTATAACTCGCCGCGCTTACGCTGGCCTTCTTGCCGAAAAAATACTTTCGGGGTACTCACTGTCCTCGCATTGTAGGTCCAGAAACGACGCCTTGGCGTTTCTCAGCTGGTTCCCGGACGCGTATTGCCGAACGGTGATGGTGTATGTGCGTGTGTGTCTATGCGTGTATGTGCGTGTACGTTTGTGTGTGTGCGAATGATTGTGCGTGCGTGTGTGCGCGTATGTACGCGTGCGTGTCCGTGTGTGTGTGCGTTGCCGCGTGGGCGCATGCGTGTGCGTGCGTGTGTGTGTGTACGTGTGTGCGCGTGCCCGTGTGTGTGTACGTGTGTGCGCATGCATGTCGGTGAGTATGTGTGCGTGTGTGTACATGTGTGTGCATGCGTGTGTGGGTGTACTTATCTGTGCGCGTGTTTGTGTGTGCGCAGGCGTGTGTGTATGTGTGCGTACGAGCCTGTGTGTGTGCGTATGTGCACATGCGTGTGCTTTTTTCTGCGTGCCTCTGTGTGTTTGTACGTGTGTGCGCGCGTGTGTATACGTATACGTGTGTGTGCGTGTACGTGTCTGCGTGTGCAGGCGTGCGTGTGTGTGCGAATGTGCGCATGCGTGTGTAGGCGTGCGTGTGTGTGTGTGTATGTGCGTGTACGTGAGTGTTGTTATAGTGCGTGTGCGCATGTACGCATGATTGTGCGTGCATGTGTGTGTGTGCGTGTGAGCATGTGCACATGCGTGTGTGTGTTTCTACGCGTGTGCGTGCATGTGCGTGTGCGCGCGTGCGTATACGTGTGTGCATGATTTAATGCCATAAAAACCGTATGTAGAGCCCCAAATAGTATGATATGTACTCAACAATTTTTTTTTGCCCATCTGCTATTTACAGTAAGGTAAGAGATCAAAACAAAATTCAGAATACTGTGCGTTGCAGGGTGCGGTCCGTAAATGGGGTAGCTGATGAATAATTCGAAAACAAGATCTCAAAATATGGTGTGCAATTACATTTTTTCTCTTTTCTCGTGGCAGGACGTGGTTTCTTTTTTCTTCTTTTTTTTTTTCGACCGTCAGGCAAACTGTTTTTACACTTCTGTGGAAAGCACAAAACACAGAGACACAATGAAAAGCCATGGGATTTGGGTGCGTGTATGGTGACATAGGTGCGTGTGTTTCGCATCTTTAACCAATATAAATAGTTACCGACTAGCCCAAGAAGATGCTAACTGAAGGTGTTAACGCGGCTGGCGTGGACGGTAGTTTTCTGCTGCGAGCAACTCCAGCTGCTAATGTCGCTTTAAAAATAAAGATTAGAGAATAGAAATCGGAGACTTTCACACTCCCGATGCGAAAACTTTGTATTTTTGTCATGTTGTTTGAGTACCACTCGTTTTGACACAACGAACTCCGCATGCAGCCGCGCGACGCCCGTTGGCTGCCTATCATGGCTATAGGTGGCCTGCGGAGAGGGCATCGTAATGGCGGACGCCGTAGCAGACGACGCTGTTGTCTCCACCCTCCACGGCGGCGGAGGGGAGCGCGCGCATCGAGGAACCCTAGCTAGATTTAGCCAGATTCTGTCGCCGTCGTCGTGTGAGTGGTTTGTCGTTAACATCTGTTAACATTCTATTTAGGCTTTGACCACAAGTATGACGATGAGCCATGGATTAATTCGACTGCTAGGCCTTCAATGACAGTACTTCTGGTGCGTTAACGGCCGTCTCAATTGTGTATACGTGCGCTACAACACGGGTCGTGCGAAGAAACAAGGCAAATGGTCTCGCACCAGACGGTGTTCTTTCGTCAGCGATGTCAGGGCTCTGGCGTCGCGGCAGCTTGATTACATCAGCAGAACTAGGGCTACACCGCGCTGGTTATGGAAAAGAACGCTACCCATACTACGTGTTCAATAATATTTTAGTATGCTGCACCTACTTACTACTCTGCTACAGATACGTCACGGTATTCGCCTGGCATGCCAACTTGCAATCATTGTGCGACAACTGTGTTGTTAGCGCAGTGGCGGTGGTTACTATTACTTTGGATTTGGAATACTCTTTCGCAATGGTGAGTGCGAGTGTTATAGTGATTACCT
The DNA here is from genome assembly GCA_030522465.1 of Rhipicephalus appendiculatus. Classification (NCBI taxonomy): domain Eukaryota; kingdom Metazoa; phylum Arthropoda; class Arachnida; order Ixodida; family Ixodidae; genus Rhipicephalus; species Rhipicephalus appendiculatus. Next base: position 71,333 of record JALIZH010004152.1, on the reverse strand, counting down.
GCTGTGCACAGCTGTCACTAGAAGTGCATTTTGTGTTGAGTTTCGCACGCCAAAGCAGAATCCCGTGGACGAGAGACATACTGCAAGCGTGCATAATTCCATGCTAACTCTCAGTGCAGACGTGCGTACTTCAAAACGCATGTGTTTAAGAATTTTGGCTTAATTGATAGAAGTCATTTGTTTATTTTTCAGAAATGTGCAATTAGGATGCAGTTTAACGTTACTGATGATTGTAACCCAGTCTGGGAAATAAACGCTCGGTGAGACTTTGCTGCCCATTTCCCTTTTGTGTTTTTACCTGCCGTGGTAGCTTAGCCGTTGGGTGTCGCGTGACTATGCTCGAGGGCGCGGGTTCGACTCCCGGCCACGGCGGCCGTATTTCGATGGCGGCAAAACGCAAAGAACACCCGTGTGCTTATGTCTGAGTTCACGTTAAAGATAACTTCAGTAGGTTGAAATTCATCCGCACCCGCCACCACGGCGTGCCTCGTAATCATCTGGTGGTCGCGGCACGTAAATCTGCAGCAATTATATATCATCGTGCTTTCACGCATGCTCTGTGCAGTGGTATCACGTTTGCTAGAATGATGAAAACATTAACTTTGATGCCTGCTGAATTGATGAGTGCTATAAGTGCCGTGCAAAACTAAGAACGCGTATGCTTACCAAGTATGTCGAAGCGGAAAAAATCGATTAATTGTGCACAGTCTAAGGTGTTCCATAAAGGAAGACTGTTAAGTGTATTCATGACAAACAGGTAGCGCGCAAACGTATACAAACAACACGACACACACGAAAGTATACGGCGCATCGCGCGCATGCTGAGCGCTAAAGAAAAATGTCGGCACAGACGTTAGTGTACCGATAAAACAAAAGAATAAACGTCTCTCCTGCATTGCTCGCATCAATCCTAGGTACATGCAATCGCACGCGACTGGACGAGGTCGGGTAGTGCTTGATGGATAATCTGACACTGCCGACTGACCGCGAAAGGAAGCGAAATACCCGCAGCGCAGAGGGCGGCGCGCCCTCCGCAGCACGGAATCGCGACATAGCTCGGCGTGCGCATGCCCGCGAGCGCAAGGCCACGTGGTTGAGGAGAAAGTAGAACACGGTAGGAGAAACGTTACTCCCTCTGGCGCTTGTCGCAAGAGGGCGCGACCGGTAAAGCGCCCGCAAGGGAGAAAGTCGCTGCGCCGAAGGAGAAACGGAGCCCGTTGCTCCATTCTCGCTCCCCCCTTTTTTTAGAGTGTACGTTATCGCGCGCGCCCATGGCGTTCGTTGTCGTATACTTATCTCGACAATGAACCATTGCGTGTGACAGCTTTGAACCGAACAGGAAAGCACACACTAAATTGCGAGAACAGTTCAATTCAAGCTGTCTGAAAATTAATGAATCAGAACATGAACAACGCCACCGCATTTCAGATTTACTTATTTCGCAACTTTTACTGACGCCATGAACATGCGTTTGCTCTGCTTTTTTATACATGTGATTTCTTTTGAGCAGCAGCTGCGAATTCGAACTCGAAAGGTGCGTAAGGTGCGAAAGGTGCGTAATCTATCGTTAACTGCAGCAAGCATATCATTTTCAACGCTTGACGGCGCTGACCTCAGTCCAAGCGAGCCAAGGCCACGCGTCGGAGCGTTCGAGTTAAAGGTGCTGACGGCTGTGCACCATCACGTCGAGGTAGTGGTATATGTATTTACTGTACCACAGCATTTTCGTCTGTGCAGTCAATGCGTGGAATCTGCTCAGGCGCGAATCTGCCCAACTGCGCTTCAAGCCACTGGAGCTGCGTTTGTTTATCGCTGTGCTGTCAGAGTGCCTGATGCTGCCTGGAAAGACAAAAAGAGAGGCCCATATAGCTTACCATCACCTTCTCAAAAAAAAAAATATATTTCGACTAACAGAGCCTAATGTTGACGTCAGAAAAGATGGTGTTCGGCGTTTCCCACTGGTAATGAACCAGTAGCTGCGCTGCAGGAACTGTGTAGCAAGTGAGAATAAATTCAGTTCCATGATTTGTTCAAAATGCGGCATCACAGTTTGCCTCAACAAGCAAAGAAATTGTTTTCTTTTTATTATTTTAGGTGCTGAAGAACAACACTGGCGTGCCATGAACATCTTTTCAGAAAAGCCCACTGTATCAAATATGATACGAATTGTATTTTTGATGTGAAACATTTTTACCACTGCAAAATGTTCTAAATATGTTCACTTGTATCCCAAGAGCAAATAAACGAGATATCTGATGTTTTCTATGGCCATTTCTCTAGGTGGGCTTTCCGGGGTTAAGCAAACTCATGAGAGCCAACAAAAAAAGCATACCATAAAGTGCTATTTTATAGCTATACACACGCCATACACAGAAAGGTGGTCAGAGGAAGTAAAAATGGTTGAAAGTAACTGAAAACAAATTGCATGCTGGCTGTCACTCTTAAACATGCAGAAAGCCAAGTTCTCTACACAACAACATATTCCCACACGGTGCGCATCGGCTCAGACAGCTTAGGTGTTCTGCCACTGAGCACGAAATAGCGGGATCAAATTACAGCTGTGGAAGCCACATTTTGATGGAGGCACGTCGTAATGAATGCTCTGGAAAATTTTGACCACTTGGTCTTTTTTAACCTGCACTGACATCGCACAGTACACAGGCCTCTAGCATTTCTCTTTATCGAAATGCGACTACCGCGGCCAGGACCGCACCCGCGTCCTTCGGGTCAGCAGCCAAGTACCGTAACCGCTACACCATCACGGCAGACAGGCATAATGCCATTACGCCTGTGTACTTGTGTTGTAAAGCATATCAAGCTACCCCAGGGAGTCAAAATTTATAATATAGAGACTTCCACTATGGCCCATAATTCGTAAGGGTTTTACCCAAGTAAAACTCAAGAATATACCGTATTTACTAGCGTAATGAATGCACTCGCATAATAAACGCACCCCCAACTTTAGTCGTCAAAATTGGGATTTTTTTTTTCTCCCGCGTAATAAACGCACCCCCTACTTTCACCCGCTGCAGTCGCGCGAACCGATGCGCGGCGCATCCTCACCCGTTGGTTTCTTCTCTTTTTTTTTTTGTTATGTCGACCCCCCCCCTTTCGGGTCGCTTCCCCCCTTCCTCCCCCCCCCCCTTTGCCCGCGGCCGCGCCCGGTTCTTTGGTTTTCTTTCTATCTGTGCGCGGCACGTTACCTCTCTATTTGAATTAACGGTGCGCCACAGCGGAATTCACGAACTATGCGAGTGTAGAGGCATCGCGGCGCACGGCACACAGCGAGCGAAGGTCACAAAACCGCCCGCGCGGCCCGCGCCAACCTACGGTCGGTTCCTGCAAATACGAAACCTTAAAGGCTTAACCACATGCACGCGATTTTCCACCTATGAGCGACATGATTTGCAATCGTGACGGGCCATCCGTCGCCGTCGCAGGTTTTTGGAACACCAGAAAAAAGCGCTTGTTTCCCAGAAAAGAGCGTGACGATTTCCGTAACATGGCAGCTTGCCCGATCCTCGCTTCAGTTGCAATTTGCTCTTCATGCTTGTTATCCGTGCATACTTCAAGGAAAGCAAGATGTAGGCTACCTTCTGTACAGTCACATCTCACGCGGAAAGCGAGGCAGCGGCCGTATTTTGTCGTGCCATCGCGCGGCTGGCTGCGACACCTTCTCTAACATGGCGCCGAAACGAACGGGCCGACGAAACAACTGCAAGTATCCCATTTTTGCGCATCGAAAATGATCTACAGCAAGTTCGAAGACTATGAACTTACCTCTATTGCAGCTCTGCGAGCTTGCACAACTCTCGAGGTCCATAGCGCCGCTGAACAGTCGTCGACAAACCCAGCTCCGGCCACACAATACCGACACAGGCCATGAAGGCGGTACAAATGGCGCGCGAAAAGTCGGCGTGTTGGTTAGAATAAAAGGCGAAACAACACAACTATAGCATAATTATGCTAAAATTTAACAAACTGAAGTTGATATAGTGTATTTAAAAAGAAGAAAATAGTTTGTTTAATGACTTAAAGCAAGTAACGTGAATTTTTTTTTTTTTCATTGTTTCAGGTTTTGAAGACTTGAAATGGCGCGGGGTTTAAAGAGACAAAGCTGATGAATTTCTGTCGTTCATTAAGGCACACATCTCCCGTTTCTAGGACGTGAAATTTCGAATAAATTTTTAACTTTTATGCAGAAAATACGACATCATTTCATTACTCTTTAATTATTGCTATATTATTTATTTTTTACAAGCATATGTTTTTGCTTCACTCAATGACCGAGTGAAGCAAAAATATGTGATAGTTTCATTTTATGCACGATTGGCGCCCAGCCATAGTCAGCATCACCAAAGGAGATTGAGAATAACTCAAAATACTCATGCAATACGTTCTTTATAGACGTCCTAGACAGGATATTCTTAGGATATCCTTTGTGGGACAAATTCGCACTGGATGTCCGACTGATATCCCCTGCAAGTCCGTTGATGTCCGCGGATGTTCGGAGTTGTTTCGGATGTCCAGCGGATCATGTGTTTTCATTGGGAATAAAATAGCTGTGTTTTGAGATACGCAGTCGATATGCCGTGCATAAGGCTTAACAAAATTTGTTGAAATGGTTCGCTCACGGTTTTGGTAGCCGCGCAGAGATGGCGACGCTGTATTCATTCACCAGTTTCCAGGGAAGGCGAAGACGGCCACAAGTCAAGCAAGACAGGTTACAGGGTCTTGAAGAATACTCCATTGCGGCATATGCCGAAAGAAAGTGATGTGTGTTGGGTCGTCAGGCACAACACTGGACCAAATGCGGCAAGGAGACGCAGCAGTGGTGACTTTGAGTCATGAAGCTTGAATTAGTGGTGCACTTGTGGATTCTACAGTGCATTTAGTGTTTTTTGTCTAGATGGCGCCGTATGTGCTTGCGTTAGCGTTAACGGAAATGCCTCCCGCTCTAATAAAAGACCACCGTTTGTCACGCAGTGCGTTCCGTCTTAGCGTTAGCGTTGAGACGCACGCTAACGTTAACGTAAGCGTTTCCCGCTATACTAAAACTCGCTAATATTTATCTTGTTTTGCACAGTAATCTTGCGCTTCGTAGTAAAAAAAAGAAAAAAAACTAGGCAGATCCCTAGTACCATGGGAATCGATGGTGTGCGAAGCATGCCGCGGTAAGGAGACTGGGTTGTAATTTTTTTATTGAGCGAAACATTGCCAAATGACGCTAAAGATATATACAAATGTTGAAAGCACACACATATGCTGAACAGTCGCGTCTGTTTCATATTGTTACGGGGTATGTAGCGTATATCGTACAGGGAAAGACACCGGCAAGAGTTAAGATGGCTGACCAACACGCACTCGCGCCTATCGGACTCTCTGGCTCTTCATCTTCGTCCACTTCATTCCTCCGTAACAGGACCCCCGGGCGTTGTAGCGCCGTCTCGGCGCCAGTCCGGCGAAGAAGGGCGAGCGAAGTACGGTTTCATCCGCGAAACATGCACAGTGTCAACAGGTGGCGGACTTGACGACGAATCGAAGTGCCATGGTGCAATGTCGTAGTTCACGTCACTAACTTGACGTACGACTTGGTAAGGTCCTGCGTAGCGGGACAGGAGTTCCTCGGAAAGGCCTACACGGCGACATGGCGACCAAAGGAGCACCAAGTCGCCAGGGGCAAACTTCATATCACGGTGCCAGTTGTTTACAGTTGCGTAACAATGCTAACAGAAACGTTATTACCAACACCAGAAGTGGTTAGCGGATATGTAGCGCTTGGGCTTGCGAGTATGGTAGCGCTGGAAAGTGCTACGAAAACCAACTACAGTGGATGGCGCCTCAGCATACTATTGACGTTAACCCGACGTGACTCCATCATAGGAATACATAAGTAATATTTTCAAAATCAGATTGCCAGAAATGCAACCAGAATTGACGTTTCACGAGTATTATGCCAGAATAGGGTCTTTTTGCAAGCCAGTTTCGAGACCTGACGTGGCTCGGTGGCAGTGTACTTGATTGCTACGCAGAATGCTTTGGTTCGATTCCCGCTGGGACTTTGATTTCTATTTCTTGCATTCGTCGGGTCAACGCCAACGTTGTAAGTTTTTTTTAATGCTATCGCATTTAAACGAGCAATATTTGGTCTCGCCGTTCCTGGGTAGATATCAATTGTCAAACACCTATGGCTCATACCCGCATACGGTGGCCCGTGATTTACGGCTGGGAGCCACACGTGTCTGTAGTAAGGAGTTTAACGAAGTACGCGACGGGATTTTGAAGTTATTCAAGGTTTGCTGAAGGCAGCACTCACACGTGTAGTGGGGCGATAACAAAGGAGTGACATTGCCTCACGCTGAAAAAGGCATCGTCTCGATGCTATAACACAAGACGAAAGAACAATGAAGAATGTACAATAACCCTATATACAAGCAATAAATTACAATAAAGTGAAAAGTGCAGTCCACAGGTTCTCTAACGCGCGTAAAATGCCTTGAGGCGCTCGACATGGATGACTTTGGGCCGCACACGGCGCCGTTCAGAATTTCCAATGCCGTCCGGCACAACCTCGTAGTCTAGAGCGCCGAGACGTCGAAGTACCTTGTATGGCCCGAAGTATCGCCGAAGAAGTTTTTCACTAAGACCACGTCGGCGTATCGGCGTCCACACCCAAACGCGGTCGCAGGGCTGGTATTCCACGAAGCGTCGTCGAAGATTGTAGCGGCGGCTGTCAGTCGTCTGCTGATTCTTGATCCGTAGGCGGGCGAGCTGTCGTGCCTCTTCGGCGCGCTGTAGGTAGGTGGCCACGTCGATGCTTTCCTCGTCGGTCACATTTCGCAACATGGCGTCGAGCGTCGTTGCCGGGCTCCGTCCGTAGACCAACTTGTACGGCATCATCAGCGTCGTTTCTTGTACGGCCGTGTTGTACGCGAAGGTCAGGTACGGAAGGATGGCGCACCACGTCTTGCGTTCGACGTCGACGTACATTGTCAGCATATCCGCGATGGTCTTATTTAGACGCTCGCTCAGGCCGTTGGTCTGTGGGTGGTACGCGGTGGTCTGGCGGTGTCTTGTGTGGCTGTATCCCAAGATGGCCTATGTTACGTCCGCCGTAAACGCCGTACCTCTGTCGGTGATGAGAACCTCTGGGGCGTCGTGTCGAAGGACGATGCTCTCAACGAAGAACTTGGCTACCTCAGCGGCACTGCCTTTGCGCAGGGCTTTTCTTTCGGCGTAGCGGGTGAGGTAGTCGGTAGCCACGACGATCCATTTATTTCCACAATTGGACCTTGGTAATGGACCCAGGAGGTCCATCCCGATCTGCTGGAATGGTCGCCGAGGAGGTTCTATCGCCTGAAAGAAGCCTTCTGGTCTTGTGGGCGGTGTCTTACGTCACTGACAGTCTCGGCACGTCCTTAAGTAGCGAGTGACGTCGGTGGCAAGGCGCGGCCAGTAGTACTTTTCCTGTACTTTTGCGAGCGTGCGGGAAAGTCCGAGGTGTCCAGCCATCGGGTCGTCGTGCACGGCATGCAGATTTTCTGGTCGCAGTGCCGAAGGTACAACGATAAGATAGCTGGCTCGGGCTTGAGAGAAGTTCTTCTATACGACGACTTTGTTTTTCAAGGAAAATGATGCCAATCCTCGCCTGAATACTTTTGGGACAACGAGGGTGTTAATTGGTTCGGCCTTGATTTCATCTGCCCCTGCGGCAGTAGCTTTGTCTAAATTACTCAGGAACGTGAACACTTCATGCTCACTGCACGGCTTTAAGAATATAGTACTGACAACTGGAGACACCATGTACCGATTAATTTCATGCTTTCTATCTTCTTTGCGTGACGATTCTCCAGAAGATAGGAAGTGCTCATTAAATTTGTCTGCCAAAGCAGCGCCACTGTATTCGACATCATCGAGTGTTAGTTCGCTAGGTACATGACAAGTAGCCTTTCCCATTAAATCATGGAGACAATTCCAGATTTTCTTTGGACAGTTTGAAACTGCGGCAAATTTATTCTTGTAATATTCTTTCCGTGCTTTTTTAATGTCATAGCCTAACTTATTTCTGAATTTTTTTATATTCCTTAAGTAAAACTGGGTCTTTTAATCTAATAAATTTGTCAAATAGTTTATCCCGTGTTTGAATCCGTTTATATAACTCCCTTGTTACCCATGGCTTTCGAGACTTTTTGGTAGGTTTTTTTACCAGCAAAGGAAATGCACTATCATATTTCTTTATTATTAACTCAATGAAGATATCGTACGCAATACTAGGATTTTTTCTCATTATAAACGTCGCTCCACAAGATGCTTTCGACCATAGATTGAAACGTAGCGAGATTATCTTGGTTAAAACTACGGTAAACTATTTGTTGAGCGGGTAGTTTTTTCGTTTGCTTATTAATCTAGGAAAGAAGCAAAATATGGGTAGGTGATCGCTTAAATCAAATGTGAGCACACCAGATAAAACACTAGGCAACTCATGACTTGTGACACAAATATCTAGTAACGTATCACTTTCCATAGTTATTCTCGTTGGCGACTGGATTACATTGGTGCAGTCAAATGTATCAATGACCTCAAGAAATAAACGTCGTGGCAAGCTGTTTTTCGAAAGATCAATATTAAAATCTCCACCTAAAATAACAGGCATATTGAGGATACATGCATGTTCAAGAAGGTCACGCACAAACTGAACAAATTCGGCAATTTCACTTGATGGGGGGCGATAAGTACAAGCAACCAGGGTCCCAGAACATTTCACAACGATCGATTCATAATGATTACAAACAAGAGAAAAGTCTTACAAAACCTCGTACTGAAGATTTTCTTTAAAGTACAATGCAACGCCACCGCCTCTACGACTTTCTCTAAATACCCCCTCAAATTTGTACCCAGGAAACGACACATCAGTTTCCCTTGTGAACCACGTTTCCGTGTAAGCGAGTATATCAAATCTGTGATTCAGAGAACGCAAAGCTGTCTGTATTTCAAACTCCTTATTTTTCAGGCTTCTAATATTGACGTGAAAAACTGATATCCTGTCAGTTTCACGAACCAGAGAACTGCGCACAGGTGAATTAAAAGATGAAGCATCGTAGTAAGACGGCGTGTTTTGTAACGCCATGAAAAAAAAAATGTAAGGTAAAGCAGATAAGCAAGACGAAGGAACAGCGGCGCCCCTTTAGATTATCCTTTCCAGGTCGGCATCACATGTAATCTGTATTGCCGGTTCACCGCTGCACTTGCGCACAAACAGCTTCCCATTGCTGTGCCAGGCAAAGTCATACTGCTTTTCGGCAGCCTTTGCCCTCATCATCCACATGAGCTTTTTGTTCTGCGCTGTTAAATTATCAAGAAAGTACACCGTCGACTTAGACTGCCGCATACCCTGCCTCTTTGCCATCCACTGATCTTTCATTACACGCGACGAAAAACGGACCAGTACTGCTGGGGTTTTGCCACGTTTAGTTGGCAGTCTATGAAGGCCTTCCACGTCCTGTTTAGTCAACTGAGGCAGCTCCAAGTCCTGTGCAATTGCATTGATCTTTTGGAACAGATTTTCATTTTCAACCTGCACAAGACCATGCACTTCCAAGTTATTCATTCCACTATACTGTTCGAGGCTGTTTATTTGTTGTCGTAATTCCACGACTTCCCGGTCTGCGTTCGTCGCCTCAATCTTTTCAACTCTTTTCTTTAAAGCAGTGGTTCTCAAATGGGGTTCCGCGGAACCCAGGGAGTTCCGCAGAGACCCGTTTTAATAAAAGCCATGGACTTCACGCTGTGCTGCTGTGTTGTGAAACCCCCCACCTTTCTTTCTCTCACTGCAAGGGAGTCCCTCATCTGTTCCACCGCTCCACAAGGGTCCCCGAAAATTCATGGCTGAGAAACACTGCTTTAAAGCAACAATCTCAGTTGACTGAAGCTTCATTTCTGCTAGTACTTTATCGTATTGATCTGAAAGATGCTGGACAGACTTTTCCACACTTTCCACGGTTTCTTTGACCTGGAAAAGGACATCGAGCTTCTGTTTGATTTCGGGCAGTTCAGTAAGCTTTTATTGATTTCTATGAGCATCTTTTCAGTGAGCGACTGCTCGTTTTGTGCCTGCTTCGTTACTTTTGCTGGGCCTCGAGCGGCCGAGACTACGCACGTCTGACATTTCCAGCTTTTTTTAGCAGTGTCTGCCATTGCTTTGTAGTTTGTCTTACTCGTACCACAACAGGCGCCCAAATGATAATCATAACCGCATTCTGAACAGGTAAGGCACGAGCCATCTGTTGGAAGTGACTGATTACACACCAGACATATATCGGAAGCAGAATTAGTCATTGCACTCCTAAAGGAATTAGAAACATGCGGTACGAAAGCAACAGCGCGGACTCAAGCGCAGGCACACGCACCTATGCCTGCGCACTCAAGATAAACCGGCAGTGGTATAACTGGAATCACTCAGCAGCATTGGCATCCAACGTATATATATAAAAGCAAAGGTGAAAAGGTAAAGAAAACCAACCTGCGTAATAACAGATTTCTTAGTCGCTTGAAAAAGGGTCTCGTTGGTGCCACTGCCGCTGAGTGTGTGTAGATCCTTCGTCGGTACAGCAGTCTTTTATGTCTTCTTGTCTGTGACGTAGGGACCGTGCCGGCTTGAGGGCCAATGACTGTCCACCTTTGCGCTGGGGCGTGATGGTGGCAGTTTGCGGTGATGATGGAAGGTTCCAAGGGTTTCCAAGATTCCTGCGTAATAACAGATTTATTAGTCGCTTGAAAAGGGTCTAGTTGGTGCCACTGCCGCTGAGTGTGTGTAGATCCTTCGTCGGTACAGCAGTCTTTTATGTCTTCTTGTCTGTGACGTAGGGACCGTGCCGGCTTGAGGGCCAATGACTGTCCACCTTTGCGCTGGGGCGTGATGGTGGCAGTTTGCAGTGATGATGGAAGGTTCCAAGGGTTTCCAAGATTCCTGCGTAATAACAGATTTCTTAGTCGCTTGAAAAGGGTCTCGTTGGTGCCACTGCCGCTGAGTGTGTGTAGATCCTTCGTCGGTACAGTAGTCTTTTATGTCTTCTTGTCTGTGACGTAGGGACCGTGCCGGCTTGAGGGCCAATGACTGTCCACCTTTGCGCTGGGGCGTGATGGCGTCAGTTTGCAGTGATGATGGAAGGTTCCAAGGGTTTCCAAGATTCCTGCGTAATAACAGATTTCTTAGTCGCTTGAAAGGGGTCTCGTTGGTGCCACTGCCGCTGAGTGTGTGAGGGGCAGATGAAATCAAGGCCGAACCAATTACCGCTATTGCCGATCTAATCAGTGCTCCACTACAGCACATATGTAATGATGCTTTAGACCAGGGTGTTTTTTCCAGACAGTATGAAAATTGCAAGAGTGGTTGTTTTGCACAAAGGTGGGCCCTATGACAACATTAATAATTACAGACCTATATCTGTCCTACCTTTGTTTTCTAAACTACTCGAATATTTAATAAAACATAGACTATGTAATTTTTTTGACAGTAGAAAGGTCCTTGTGAAAGAACAGTTCGGGTTTCGTGAGGGGAAGTCAACGGAGATGGCACTGCTTAGCGTAAATGAAAAGATACTTTCTAATATAGATGAAAAGCGATTGACTGTTGGACTTTTTTTTAGACTTCAAAAAGGCATTCGATTATATTAAACACGATATTTTATTTTATAAGCTGCCTTTTTACGGCATTTGAGGAGTAGCCTTAAAGTTAATTCGCAGTTATTTTTCCCATAGACTACAGTACACGTGTTTTAATGGCTACCCATCACAGTTGAAACAATTATTATATGGCGTACCGCAAGGATCTATTCTGGGTCCAATATTCTTTATTATCTATATAAATGATATCATCGCCATTCCAAGAACTCCTGCAATCATTCTGTATGCAGATGACACTAGTGTGTTTTTCTCTGGCATGCATCTCGATGAGATACACGTTCAAGCTAATACATGGTTACAAGAGTTATCATTATGGTTGCATATAAATAAACTAAACTTGAATGTTAGTAAAACAAAGGTTATTGTATTTAAAGCACGTAACAAACCAGATGATTCTGAACTTCAGCTTGCATTTGAAAAAAATGTAATTGAACGGGTTTCCTTAGCAGGCTCCACGCAGAGATAGATCCTCATTGCCCGGATTGCGGGGAAGATTTCTGTACTTTAGCCCACATGCTCTGGCAGTGCCCTGTGTTACAGGACTTCAACAACAACGAGGACTGGGAGAAAGCCATCACGAGCTCAAAATTGGAAGACCAGTCTAAGGCTGTCCAGAGGGCCCGTGAGAGAGCGGAGAGGCATGGCCTCCCGGCTCCAACATGGGATTAGCCGACAGCAAGCCAGGGGTCCTCTGTAGGACTGCACTGGCTGGCTCCTCAGGACCTTAATAAAGTTCCTTGTCTGTCTGTCTGAACGTGTTTCTTCCTACAAGTTTTTAGGTGTCGTTTTTGAGGAACACTTGGATTGGTCCCAGCATATTAATAAAGTTCATGCCAACATATCAAGGTCGCCCGCTGTATTCCACAAACTTAGAGACCTTGTTCCGAAATTTTTAAAGGGGCATTTATATTACACCCTAATTCATTCACATCTTCACTACTGTATAATGATTTGGGGGTCTACAACCAAAACTAATCTTGTTAGGCTGATAAGATTGCAGAAGAAAGCAATACGATATGTTGAAAACCTTTCATACAACGACCACACAGGCTAGTACTTTTTAGAACACTCTGTTCTAAAGGTGAATCAATTTTATGAGTTGCATTTGCTCTCTCATGTTTTTAACGAAATTAACTTTAATCCTTCTAGATATATTGAACTGCAATCTAGACACAATGTGCCTTATGAATTAAGACACGACCATTACAGAATTCTACTTGTCCGAACCACCTATGGAACGCAAATGCTAACATATTTAATTCCCAGTCTTCTCAACAGACATGCACAGGTCATAGAAATCGCGCAGAAATCTTTGTCCCTGAAAACTTTCAAAAAATATGTCAAAGCTTACCTTCTATCCCGTCCTCAAGATTGATAAGTTGTGTATGTAGTAGTCGTATGTTCCTGTGGTTTCGTTATTTGTAGTGTTATGAATCTTTGTTTATTACTGTACAAGTATGCATTTCGTAAACTTTGTATAAAAACTGCTTTTGCATGTATTAATGATATATGTTACTCTATTTCTCTGTCCATGCTCTGAGTGGGTGCATTCGGGTGCAGGGGTCCCGTCAGGCAGAGCACATCTGCCTTTTGCCCTTGTATCCGAGACATACGCTTGTCTGAAATAAAGAGCTGATTGATTGATTGATTGATTGATTGATTGATTGATTGATTGATTGATTGATTGATTGATTGATTGATGGTCCTGCCCTGCAGGTATTCCACTAGACCCCTCAGTTCCGGGTTGGCTCACTGTTGTTCGGCGAAGTGGTCGGTACTTATGGCTCCCAACAAGCGGTCATCATCCTGGTCGTCGGGTGGTGGTGGGTCGACGGGGGCACGAGGCAGGCAGTCGGCGTCGGAGTGTTTCCTTCCGGACTTGAGCACCACAGTAATGTCGAATTCTTGAAGCCTTACGCTCCACCGTGCTAGGCGACCTGAAGGGTCCTTCAAGTTAGCTAGCCAACACAAGGCGTGGTGTTCGCTCACAACTTTGAGGGCCTGCCGTAGAGCTAGGGGCGAAAGTTTGACGTAGCCCAGATGATGGCGAGGCACTTTTCTGTTGTGGAATAGTTGGCCTCTTCCTTAGATAGCGACCGGCTGGCATAACTGATAACCCTTTCCAGTCCGTCCGTTCGCTGCACAAGGATGGTGCCGAGTCCTACGGTGCTTGCATCGGTGTGAATCTCCGTATCGGAGAATTCGTCGAAATGCGCAAGCATCGTAGGCGTCTGCACGCGTCGCTTCAGTTCATGAAATGATTCGACTTGCGCTGTTTTCCACCTGAATTCGACGTCGGTCTTCGTGAGCTTCGTTAGCGGCTCGGCGATGCGTGAAAAGTTTTGACAAAGCGTCCGAAATAGGCGCACAATCCGAGAAATCGGCGCATGGCCTTCTTGTCGGTGGGTGGCTGGAAAGCGGCGATGGCAGCTGTCATCTGCGGGTCTGGGCGCACTCCAGTCTTGCTGATCACGTGACCCAAAAACAGGAGCGCCTTGTACGCGAAGCGGCACTTTTCTGGCTTTAAGGTGAGCCTGGAGTTCTTGATTGCTTGAAGTACTGATTCAAGGCGCTGGAGGTGTTCGTCGTATTTCGAGGAAAACAAAACGACGTCGTCCAGGTAAACACGGCAAGTTTGCCACTTCAAGCCAGCTAATAACGTATCCTTGACTCGTTGGAAAGTCGCAGGTGCCGAGCAAGGACCGAAGGGCATAACGTTGAACTCGAACAGGCCGTCCGGTGTTATGAACGCAGTCTTTTGTCGGTCTTTCTCGTCGACTTCGATTTGCCAGTAGCCCGTCTTGAGGTCCATCGAAGAAAAGTACTTCGCGTTGTGGAGTCGGTCTAGAGCGTCATCTGTACGTGGGAGAGGGTATACGTCCTTTTTCGTGATTTTGTTCAGGCGACGATAATCGACGCAGAAACGTAGGGACCCATCCTTCTTGACTAACACCACAGCTGACACCCATGCACTCTTTCAAGGCTGGATGATGTCGTCGCGTAGCATTTTGTCGTCTTGTTTCTTTATGGCCTCACGTTCTCGCGTCGAAACACTCTACGGGTTCTGACAAAGTGACCAGGTACTTTCTTTTGTTATGATGCGATGTCTTGCGACCGGTGTCTGCTGAAGGCTGGACGACGATGAAAAGCAGTCCTTGTAATGCCGGAGCAGGGTTCTGAGCTGGTCTTGCTTGACCTTCGGAAGGCTCGGGTTGACATCAAAATCTGGTTCGAGACCTCGATTGGTCGAAGCAGGTTCATCAGCATCGTAGAGGGCGAAAGCATTGCTTGCGGCCACGCATTCGTCAATGTAGGCGACCTTCGTACCAATGTTGAGGTACCTATATTCGTGGCTGAAGTTTTTCAGCACTACCTTTGCTTTATCGTCACACAGCTCGGCTATACCTCTTGCGACGCAAATTTGGTGGTTCAGGAGTAGGTGCTGATCGCGATTGATGACGCCTTCAAGGTTCGCAGGTTTTCGGTGCCGAGGGAAATATTGACACTGGAGCGCGGCGGAACGGTCACCTACTCTTCTATCACATTGAATGCATGGTTCCCTGGCGCCGCGTGGGGCGGGAACGCTTTGTCTGAGGTTAGTGTTATCGACTCAGACGTCAGGTCGATGACGGCGCCGTGGTCACTTAGGAAGTCCATTCCAAGTATCACCTCTCTGGAGCAGTGTTGTAGGATTACAAAGCTCGCAGGATAATTCGGGTTATAAATGGCGACTCTCCCCGTGCAGACTCCAATAGGCCTTATCAGGTGGCCTCCAGCTGTCCGGATTTCGGGTCCACTCCAAGCGGTCTTTACTTTCTTCAGCTTGGTGGCGAATGGTCCACTGACGACGGAATAGTCGGCCCCAGTGTCGACGAGAGCGCTGACGTTGTGGCCGTCGATGAGAACGTCGAGGTCATGCAGCGGTTATACTGCCTCGTACGCATTTCGGGGGCCTTTTCGATCGTTGTGGCCTCTGAGACGAATTCGATGACCGTCTTGGGTGGGTTGCGTACATGGCCGGCGAACAGTTCCGGCTAAACTCCCCGCATCAGGAAGCGAAGCTTCTTCTCCTAGGACATAGCAGGGCAGCATGACGAAACAAGAGGGTCATTTCTTCGGTGTACATCCCGACGTTATCGTTCGGGAGCTGTACACGGCTGTGCAGCAAGGTTTCGGCTCTTCCGGACGACCGCTTGTGAAGGTGTCCAGGAATGCGGTTCGAAAAATGTCCCAGGTTGTGAGTGTGGCTTCTCGGTGCTCGAACCATGTCCGAGCGGAATCTTCCAGGGCGAAATAAACGTGCCGCATCTGGTCATCGTTGGTCCAGTTGTTGAAAAGGGCGACGCGGTCAAACGTTTCGAGCCAGCTCACCGGGTCTTCGAGTGATGAGGCCCGGAAGGTGGGTGGTTCCCTGGGTTGATGTAGCCGGATCGGTGTAGGTGCCGCTGGGGCAGTCATCGTTCCGGTAGAGGTCGATTTCGTGATCTTGGGATGCCTAGTGGTTTCGGGAAGGGGCCCCTACTCTGGCTGGAGTCCCTTTTGCCTGCGGCTACTGCGAGGATCTTGGCGTTCTTTAGCGTCGGCTTCCTCGTGGCTTGGGCCCGGGTCAGTGCTCCGTTGGGGCGTCCGGATCATGAACGAAGCAGCACCTCCACAAGATGTCACGTGGTCGTGACGTTGACCAAAGCAGTAGTCAGTGTGTCCGAGATGAAATTGTTTATTTGGCCGAACTTGTGGCCGATAAACGGAAAGTCAGGTTACAGCAATACACACTGGCACTGAAAGCGGCGAAGAGAGCGTCGGCCATCGATCAACTGAGAAGCGGTGAAGCGCGTCGGCATTTATACTTGTGCCGTCGAATATTCCAGCGTTATCGCTAGCGGCCACGTAAGATCCAGAAGAATCTGTAATGTTCGCGTTGTGCGCGTAATCGCATCGGAAGGTTCTAAGATTATCTCGATGGTTCTTAGTCAATCGGCGCGGTTTGCCCAAGGCAGCACTTACACGTGTAATGCGGCGACAACAAAACTTGAGAAAGGAGTGTGGCAATATTCAACTACTTCTGTAAGGACGTGCTTTACATCCGTGTTATACCGATTCTGGTGACGGATGGATCAACTATGTTTTTCTATTGTCCACAGAGCCACACCGGTTTTTAAACTCGTTTTCAAAC
Source organism: Rhipicephalus appendiculatus (assembly GCA_030522465.1). Lineage (NCBI taxonomy): Eukaryota > Metazoa > Arthropoda > Arachnida > Ixodida > Ixodidae > Rhipicephalus > Rhipicephalus appendiculatus. The sequence goes on along the minus strand of JALIZH010004152.1, from coordinate 54,478 downwards.
AGACCCTATATCGGCTTTAAGCCGGGAAAGGCAACGCGTTAATATGTGTAATATCGCGCTTTAGAACAGTAAAATAACGATCAGGCGCCACACATTGCGAATTGCATAACGATTGGGTAGTTGAGGGCTGCCAATCAATTGAGGGCTTCCAACCCAAAAGGCTCAGCCATAACTTTTCATCGTCATCAGCCACAGCATCAACAAAGGATATAGAATGCCTCACCGGTGTGTAGCGGATACCACGCTTCTCAGAAGAATGGCGAACAATGGCACAGTTTGCGGTTACCTAAAACCGAAAAACTATGATCATTTACGGCATAGTGTGTATCTAGCAAGTGCACTTGTATTAGTAGCTAAGGAATCACGTTAACATATCTAATATAGCTTGGTAGGTGAGTAAAATAACGACATCCGTTACACAGTGCTAATTATGTAATTTATGGGTCCTTCAGCTTTCAACCCATTACAAAGAGCTGAGTCATATTTTTCATCATCATCACCCATCTCATCAACAAAGTGCATATAATACCTTACAGATGTTAGGGGGTACCACACTTCTCCCTAGAATAACGAACCGAGAATAATAACCCAGTGGGTGCTTTCCTGTTTTTCAATAATTATGATTGACGGAATAGTGGGTGCCATGCAAGTGTACTTGAAGTAGTTACCACAAGAGTGTTCAAAAAGGAGGTCTGGCAACCTGCACGTTCGCGACTAGTAGCCAGCGTTTCACGGTGCGGATTTCATAACCGTTTTCGTGATTATACTTTCGCTATCTTGTCCTTGTGCATTGTTTAACATCATGGCAGCTCCTGGCAGCTCGTCGAGTGGTCAGCAATCCGACAGGATGCCCTGGGGGTAGCCCCGGGCCAACGAAGACTCCGAGGTGGGACTTAGGCCTAACCGCCGGCAGCAGCGGCGGACGGAACCGAGGTCAACAAGGTGCGTTGGTCTCGCGTCCGGCAGTGATTCGTCACTTGTGCGCGACAGCAATGTCAACGAACTGTGACGCAGCTTCAGTACTGACCTAAACGCAGGGCTGTGCTGAGGCAACGACTGGTGATATGGACACTAGTACACCGACGCATAAAGAACCGACTGCCTCTGGCTCTGGCAAACGCCGAATAGACGCTTCATCTCCCGCATCTACTGCGTCGGTGGCCCCTCCGGCGTCTAAACGCAGTTGTGTTGCTCCTAACGAACACTTCCCCGCGTTCCGTGCTTCTGGGCCTGTTTACAAAGTGGTCATTAAGCCCTTAGCTTGCTTCGATGTGGCATCGTTCTCAAACCGTGCACTTCAGCGCGCATCGAATTCCTGCTTCAAACAAGCAACTTTCAAGGGTTTGCCATCCACAAATCCACGAACACTGTATTGGTCTGGGTGCGCTCCCTCCAGGATGTGGATCGACTACGTACGCTGCAGGCTGTGGCCTCGTCTGAAGAAACAACAGTACCTGCGCAAGCCTACCTGACGTCGGGTACCGACCTTCGCCACTATGTTGTCACCGGCGTGGATATGGGTGAAAGCCCAGATGAGTTGGTGAGGTGTCTAACTTGTGCCTCGCACCAAGTGGTGAGTGCTCGTTACATGGGCAAAGGTCGAACGTGTCTCGTCACTCTGAGGGGTCCTCCAACTCCCCCCGAGCGCATTGTTTACTATGGATGCTTACTGCAGCTTTGTCCCTACCGGCTATCAGTAGTTCATTGCTACAGTTGTTTCCGTACTGGACATATGCGCTCCTCGTGTCCGTATGGAGTTGATTCCAACATGACAGCGGGAGATGCTCCTGCATATAAGTGTGGCTTGTGTAAATGAAATGACCATGAAATAACAGACAAGGCTTGCCCCACCAAGCAACAAGCCACGAAAGCTAAGCGGAAGGCACGCCGCAAAAACTTCACAGCAAACCCAGACGCTACTAGTGCAGTGCTCACAAAAAATCGCTTTGCACCACTAGAAGTAGAAGATAATGAAGATCATGACACTCAATCAGAAGCTTTTCTTACGCCGCCTAATCCCCTGACATACTGCGAGGCAGTAAAACAGAAACGTTCCAAAAACAAACAAGTGGCCACGCCGTCTTTGAACGAGGAAATTGAATCAGATCCTGCCTTAGCTGAGCAGGATAAACGCTTGGCATCTCTGCAAGAAGAAGTCCGTCGACTGACGCAGCGTCGTGCCGCAATACGTCAACGCATCACCAAATCACCCGAACACCGCCTGAACACAAGCGTGTGTGCCGGAGAGTCCATGCCACCAGTCTCAGCCGGTGCCTGTCTCACCTGGTGCCTTGTCTGCAACGGAACTGCTGCAGTTTGTAGACAAACAACTGCAAAACATATCAGTGGTGTTAGCAGCTAATCTTCCAAAGTGACTTCCCAGGTGATCAACCAGTCTCTCCCTGGCGTTCTACAATGGAATTGCCGCGGATTGAAAACAAAGATTGGCGAGCTTCATCAGCGCATACGCATGAACAAACTGTCTGTATGGGCGTTGCTTCTACAAGAGACCAATTCATTACCACGCCTCTACGGTTTTAACGCATATGCTGATCCCTCTATCGTAGACAAGCGCTGCGACGTTCCAGACTGTACCCCTGAAAAGTGGCTGTGTATGTCACCAACAAACTTCCTCAGTCACCCATCCCCCTGACACATTGGTGCAATCGGTGGCAGGAAGTGGTTGCCGTGTTGGTTCGACTCCATTGTACTGACATGACTCTAGTGTCCTGTTATGTGCGACCATACAGTGGACAGAACTCGCACATTAATCTCGGGTGGTTGCGAGATCTGCGGCGGACGTACTCTCGTCGACCAATATTAGTGGCGGGGGACTTTAATGCGCCGCATATGGCATGGGGTTACCCCACTACGAGCAAAAGGGGTCAAATGGTGATGGAAGCATTCGTGGACGCACAGTTCGAGCTGCTAAATTCACCTGACTCACCAACTCGACGCCGCGATTATGGGGGGTGGTCCTGCTTACTCTCTCGACCTCACTTGATAGCTCGGCCATCCATCACTCAGGTAGAAACAAGAACCAGATTGTTGGGGTAGTGACCATTACCCCATACACGTAGGACTGCACACGGATAGACCAAAAGGTTTGCGCCGTAAGTGCCATGTCACGAACTGGGATCTATTCCGCTTTAAGCTAAATGAGTGGATATCGGCAATGCGGCGGCCGGCCGTGAAGATCTATTAGACGTCATTCGAACTATAGTGTCCAAAGCTACCGTGAGTTCTTGGGTCGGCGAGTGCCGCCCCACACCTGATCTACAAATGCTAAGCTTGTGGGCAGAGCGACGTCGTACAGAAAAAGCTCTTTCTCGCTCCCCAGATTCTTTTGTGGATCGGTACAACCTCAACCGACTGGCTGCAGTGGCTCGCAGACATGAAAAGCGTCTTTCCAGAAGCAACTGGATGCAATGGTGTGCGTCGCTTGGCCCTTCCTCTACAACTCATTCGATTTGGCGTACCTTTCGGGCGATGGAGCGAGGTGCACGAGTACCTGATTCGGTATCCACAGCGTGTCTGGCGTCTGGGAAAGATCCTGATCTATTTGCACCGGAGGTTGCGAGGTCCTTGTACACAAACTTCGACAGTGCACCAACCGCATCCCCCACGGCCGTTCTTCATTCCGAAACAGGCGGGAGCAGTCCCACGCCCCGAAGATCTCGAAGGTATGGAGTCATCATTTACTATGGCCGATCTGTTGGCGGCGATTGACAAGGCTAAACCTCTGACAGCTCCAGGCATTGATGGGATACCATATGAAGTGTACAAAAACATGGAAGGGCCGGCACTTATGTGGCTTCTGGATACCATTAATAGTGTCTGGATATCGGGGAGAAGTCCCAGCGTCATGGAAACATGCGGTTGTTGTAGCCATCCCAAAACAAGGCAAACCCAATGGCATGCTCGGGAACCTGCGACCAATTGCGCTCACTATAACTTTATGTAAACTCCTGGAGCGAATGGTGGCTACGCGCCTTACGTGGTGGCTGGAACACTTCAAGTGGTATCACCCCGCCCAGATCGGATTTCGGCCTCAACTTGGAACCGAGGATGACCTAGAGTACCTCTCCTCCGCGATGCTTATAGGTGGCCGCTCACACCGCGTACGAACTTTGATTGCAATGGACATACATCGAGCCTATGACAACGTCAGCCACGAAGCAATCCTTGAGGTTCTTCAATGGATTCGCTTGCCTGGTCGTGTCCGAGCATTGATCAGTTCCTTTCTTGGAGAGCGCTCATTTTCTGTCCGCATCTTGGGTAACAGCAACGGCCACTTCAACACGCGACGTGGTGTTCCACAGGGGTCTGTTCTTGCGCCAATTTTATTCAACGTTGCACTACTACCAATGGCGTGGAAGCTATCAAGCATTCCCGACTTAAAATTTCTGATGTATGCTGATGATGTGACTGTGTGGTAGACTCACTCTTCTTTGGACCATCAAGTGCGGGCACTGCAGGCAGCGCTCGATGCAACATTTTCCTGGTGCTCTTCAATGGGACTCGCACTCTCACAAGAAAAGACTACCTACATCAGCATTGCCAATAAGTGGGGCCGCCGCAAGCTTGACCGAACCCCTGTTCAACTTATGCTTGATGGTCGTGTTCTCACGGAGGCGTCTACAATCCGCGTCCTTGGTGTAGACTTCTCTGCATCTGGATCGGCCTCCCTATGGCTGCGGTCTGCGCGCAGAGCCGCCTCCAGCATGCTGAATCTTTTTCGTCGCATCGCTCAACGAAGTGGCGGAGCGCGAACTCGTATCGCGCGGCAACTGGTATGCTCGGTATTCCAGCCTCGATTGGAGACGCTAGGGGGGCGCGGAGCAGGCAAGATTTCCTCGCTTCACGCTCTGTAGTATTGAATCTCTTTTTAGGCGGACATCTCATGATAACGTCCGGAAAGTTATTTAGCAGAATCGGGAAGTTTCCTGGCGTCTAACGATAGTGCATCTGAAGACCGGGACTGAGATATTGTGAAATTGCCACCACATCCGCCCCGACCACAGCTGATGGCCTGCCAATCCTAACGCCTGTTCAGCGACAGCCGGGCAGGTGGAGAGACGCTACAGCTTGAAGCGTCTCCAGCCGGGCCAAGGCATGAATGGCAACGTGGATGGAGACGCGGCGACTGAAAGAACCGACGCCTGTGCAGACAACGGCGCTAACACACCGATGGACTTTACCAACGCCAACGACCGTGCCTCGGTGAGTGATAAATTATCCGATCCTCCCGACGCCGACGGAGCGGACTGGCAGCTCAGTCAAACGCTTCGGCAACTCAAGAAACAAGCCCAGGAACGCCGCAGCCTTGCCGCGCTTCAGGCCCAGCAAAAGCAAATGGTTAACAGTCAGACGATGGGAACGCGAGGACAGAAACTCCCTCCACTGCCTAAAGATGATTATAAAATTGTCATACGACCACACCAAGGCCTGCCGTTGAAAGCGATTGCTGCTCCTGCACTTGCTAGAGCAATCATTGAAACCTGCGACAACCAGTTCATGGACGAGAAGTTCATTCTTCGTATCAACCGAGGCTCCAATATTGCCATATTATCCACTAAGTACTCCGAAGTGGCTGAACTCGTTCGGAAGATCCAACAACTTATCATCAATGGCAGACCGCACCCGGTGCGCGCCTATGTGTCTACGGGTGAAGAGGCACTCCGTGGAGTGGTGCATGGCATTCAACCCAACACGTCTATGGAAACTCTCATGGCCCATCTTCGCATCCGCACACAAGGCGTCGAACTTGTGCAAGCCAGAATGATAGGCAACACCAAGAGCGCAGCCCTCACTTTCTATGGGGACAAGCTTCCTCGAACTGTCTATTTTTACGGAGGCGAACTGATCTGCCACCCATTTCGAGCTACTTTACAAGTTTGCAAAGTCTGCAGGGAAAAGGGACACCGTGCGGACGTTTGCCCACAACCTGATAAACCCATCTGTAGACTTTGTGGCACGCACAATCCCACCACCGGGCATCCTTGCCAACTGATTTGTGCCTCTTGCGGGGAAGCTCATCTTACCGGGGATCCTGCGTGCTCCAAGAGACTTAAGCCAGTGCAACTGCGCAACCAAACCAATGGAAGAAGTGAGAAACAACTACCTTCTCAAGCTTTCGCAATGCCGCCGCGGTGGTTTTCCTCTGAAGAAGAAGAAGAAGCTCTCAAAGTCGGAGGGCGCACCTCTCGGACTCGATCTAAATCTCGCTCTCGCTCAAAACAAAGAATCCAGGCAACCAAGACGGCGAACCAGGCAGCCCAGCAACCTAGCCAGGCAACTACACTCAAGCAGCACAACGACCAGCAGCAGCAGGGGATGAAGACTCCAGATCAAGAGGTAAGGTGGGCAGACGTCGCGTCTTCCACGGCCACTCCACTTATACACAGCCAGGCGTACCAACAGGTTTTAGCAGAAAACAAACAACTCAAAGCTCAACTTAACAGCTACGTCCAGAAAATAGACCTGTTAGAGAAGAAAATAGAGCTGCTTCTAGAACAAAGGCAGGCGGAAAATACACAGCCACAATCAACGCAATCTCCTCAGGTACAAGTGCGACAACTGACAGCTATTCTACGGCCTAGCGAGAGCAAAGAGCCGGTAGCTACTTCCCATCTCTCTTCTGAAAAAGCTGCACAGCCAAATGTCACACACCAGCAGATGCAGGGACTACAACAGGCTTTGTTAGAACAGTTATAAGCTAGCCTGCAACAGCAAACAAGCCGACAATTTCAGCTTTTTTATCAAGAATTTCAAGAGCTTAAACGCCACGTAGATGAAACCCTTCAGAGCGTCCTAAAGAGGAGACGGAAGCCCAGTACCGACTCCAAAGGCCCAGGAGTGAAGGTAGTTGTAACATCAGATACAGAAGGAACTGCCTGCAGCAACACTTTCCCTAATCATGGCTAAGAACTTGCGGTCGCAAGAGAATCTCACATTGTGGTCTTGGAACTGCCGTTCCTTTAAAAACAAACACGGTTCTCTAACACAATACGTGCATGCAGCATTGGTCCAACCTGATGTAATCTGCTTCTGGCAAGGGCTCGAAGCCGCTCACAGGCTATCGCCTGCTATCAGACACAGCGGATCCCAGAGTGGCACTGCTTGTAAAGAAAGACTTGGCAATTACATATGATAGCAGCTCCACTGCAGATATTGCCTCACAAACGCTCACTAAATGGCCAGCAAAGAAGGGGCGTCCCAAAGTAGTAATCTGCAATGTGTACAGCCCACCTCAGGCGCGTTCGTAGGACTTTAGCACGCTGATAGACGCACTCAATAGCAAAATAAATGGCTATGATCGCTTATTCTTCCTGGGTGACTTCAACGCGTGGAGCACTGCCTGGGGCTATAAAGTAGATCGTCCGAAAGGGACAAAGCTGTTGGACGCAACCCAACACTACAATCTGGAGCTGCTTACGCCTCCAGGTATACCAACCAGACTAGGCAATAGCGTCACAGGAGACACCACCCCAGACCTTGCCTTTACAAACCACATGCGGCAGGTGCAATGGAATAACCTCGCGGAAACCCCTGGAAGTGACCATTACATAACACAAATCCAATGCAGCTCAACCCGCCTTAGACGGCCGCTGGGGAAAACGAAGTTAACAGACTGGAAGAAATACCGCGAGGCACACGAGAACAGGCTCCGCCAACCAGCCACAGCGCAAGAATGGGGAGAATACATCACTGAAACCCATGCTAAATTTACCAAGACGTATCAAGCCACAGTTGACAGACCGGCAGTGGACAACCACCTAGCACACATGTGGGAGGCCCGACGGGGACTTGTGAAACGGTGGAAACGCCAAAGGCTTAACCGTAAACTGAAGCAGCGAATCGCCCAGCTAACTAATGAAGCCAACTCCTACGCTGCAGAGCTCACACAAAACAATTGGCGAACTTTCTGTGACTCACTAAAAGGCACCTTAGGAACCAACAAAACCTGGGCCATCCTGCGTGTAATGATAGATCCTGCTAGCACGAGAACCGAAACGACAAAATACATTAACAAAACTAGCCGCTGAATATAACGGGAGCACCGACCAACTGCTCGAAGAGCTTACAAAATTCTATATCGGCGGCGCCAGGCCCCCGAATACGGACAATGTAGCTGAAAGACAACACACGGGGTCCCCCAATTCCAACCTAGACGCTCCGATCACGGTGGATGAGCTGTATTCAGCCGCTCAGAGCTTTCAAAGAAACTCAGCCCCGGGCCCTGATGGCGTCACCAATGCTATGATCAGGAATCTTGACCGAGGCACGCTACAAGATCTCACAGACTATTTTAACAGACAAATTTGGACACCAGAAGGAGACCTACCTGCACCGTGGAAAAAGGCTAACATAGTTCTTATACCCAAACCGGGCAAACCCAAAATACTTCATAACCTTCGTCCTATTTCATTGACTTCGTGTCTGGGAAAGCTGTTCGAAAAGGTCATACTGCAGCGACTTGAAATACATGTTGAAAAACAGCAGCTCATGCCAAACATGATGTTCGGCTTTCGCAGAGGAGTCTCGGCACAGGACATTTTTCTCATACTCAAGGAGGAAGTATTGAATCCACCCTCAGGCAGTCTAGATAACATAATCTTGGCATTGGATGTGCACAAAGCGTTTGACACTATCTCTCACGAAACGATACTGCAAGGATTGGAGGATATTGGATGTGGCCAACGCATTTACCACTACGTTCAGACTTTCCTGAGCAACCGCACTGCAACTCTCGCCATGGGTCCGGTCAAATCCAACCCCTTCAATATGCCCAATAAAGGCACACCGCAAGGCTCTGTATTGTCTCCTTTTTCTTTTTAATGTCGGACTACGCAGGCTGGCCATAACGCTCACTCATGAACCTCGTCTTGGCTTTGCAATGTATGCCGACGACATCACCCTTTGGACCACACAAGGTTCATACGGGGAACGCCAGGATACTCTGCAAACTGCCCTGAGTATAGTGGAAGACTACCTGGGAAAAGCCGGGATGAGGTGCGCACCGGCGAAGTCAGAATACATTCATATACGGCCATATAAGTCGCGGTCTCGCCGAGCGCCTGACCTAACATTTTACTTGGGAGGATCGCCACTTAGAAGAGTTAACACCCTTCGGATACTCGGCGTGTACATTCAAGAAACAACGAGCGTCAAGGTAGCTCTGGATAAGCTGCGGTATACAGTAAAAAGCTTGACAGGACTCATTAGAAGAATCTCCAGAGGAAATAACAGCATGACTGAGCAAGACACGCTGAGGCTTGTGCAAGCACTGGTTCTGAGCCGGCTGACCTACGCTCTCCCTTACCAGACGACCCGGAAAACAGAGCAGGAGCAAGCCGACATATTAATTCGTCTTGCGACTAAAGCAGCCCTTGGACTACCTAGCAGTACAAGCACACATCTGCTAACACTGGGGGTGCATAATACCTTCGAGGAGTTGGCAGCTGCCACGCTCATCTCCCAGCGAGAACGGCTCTGCGGCACACCGCAAGGTAAATTTCCCTTACAAAAACTCTCAGGCAGCTTGTCGCATGTACATCAAGGGCATATTACCAACAAGAGCCATCCAGCTGTTGGGAGGCGAACTCCTCTTTGATCACCGGTTAGTGTGGTGTCCAGCCCATACGGGTCAGGATGGCAATGAACTAGTTCATTGCCAAGCTCGCGTACTCAGGGGCCGAGCCCCAAGCACACCCGCCACTGAAGAGGACACAGATGATGGGGTGACACGGCGTGGAATCCTGGACAAACAAAGATTAGATCGCCGCATCGGGGCACCTCCCCACAAGGACCTCGACAGACATCAAGCACGGGACTGGCGCCGCTTGCAGACCAATACATTTCCGAATCTGCATAAGCTTCACGTCATGTATCCGGAGAGATATCCCAACGCATGCCCCTGGTGCGGAGATATTCCCACACTAACACACATAACCTACCTCTGCCCACAACGACCCGCCACAGTTGACACAGGACATACGCACCCAATACAAACGTGGTCGTGGGAGGCGCGACTCGCTGAACGGACCCTGGGAAGCCAACTGGCGACCCTAGGTCAGGCCCGCCGAGCCGCTATAGCCAGTGGAGCCTTGGAAGAAGGGCCCCACCCGCGATGAACCACTTTTTTTTTCAATAAATGTTGTCTCTCTCTCTCAGCCTCGATTAGTGTACCAAGCGCAGTTCCAGCACTTCACGAAAGCACAATGGGCGCGATTGGAAACTCTGAATCGTGAAGCCATGCGTGTGATCACAGGCCTTCCAAGGTTCACTCAGATTCCGACACTCCAGGCAGAAGCACAGCTCAATACGCTAGACTAGCTCATTCACCAAAGACGCAAGGCAAGGATGATAAAGAACAGCAGTGTTCCTGCGGCTGCTGCCTTAGCGCATTACATGGACCCTAAAGCCCCTTCGCTTGAAGAACCTACGTTGTCAGTGCCACCAAGGGATCATTGCCAAGTGACCACCAACAAGCATCTGGGATGTATCTGTCAACAGGTGAACGGAAACACTATCTCTAGGTGCACCCCGTTCCGCCCTTTATTTTCGGCATCTCAGACACTTGAACTACGAGCATATGTGGACGCCGGGTTGACATCGTCTATACTGCACACTTCCTTAGTGTGCCCTTCTCACCCACATGTCAACCAGACCTGCTCTTATGCGTTAGACATCCCCATTATATCCGTCCTAGCAGAGTTAGTTGCTCTCTGTGATGGTCTTGCCGCACTTCAACCTCTCGTCGAGATGCACCACCCATCAAGCCTGATCCTTTACACGGACTCGACGCAAGCTGTTCGCGTACTTCGTCGCGTTGACCGTTCTGTGGGTGTAGCAGAGCAATTTCACCGTTGCGCTGCAGCTTATCCGTGCTCAGTTCGAGTGTGTTGGATTCGCCGATCTAGTGTTCTGGGTCATGCCGCGGCAGATGCCGCTTGCCATCCTGTAACCGTCATGTACCCCTTACCTCTGCTCCTGCTGCCACCTTCTGACACTGTGGACATTCACAAAGAAAATCTTCGGCGCACCACGCGAGCTCTCATACCTCCGCGTGGTCATGGCCTCCCGAGTGGACTTACTCGTCAAGAGGAGGTATCGCTCCGAAGGGTTCGCGTGGGTGCAGCTGTGACGCCTTCAATCCGCGCGAAGTGGGGCTACACCGACACAACTTCAAGCTGCCCATTTTGTCCTGCGCCTGTGCGGGAAGCAGACCTGAACCACCTCCTATGGACATGCCCTGGGCTTCAAGCGGCTCGTCGACGCCATCTGCGGCGTGCGGTACTTTAGCACACCAGGCCGCCTGACTTGCAGCGATGGATTTACGGTCCGAACCATTGGTCCCTCCTGGACTTCATGGAGGAAACGCAGCTACACAGTTTTGTGTGATATGTATTGATGCCGTAGGGCAAACTCACGCAATAAAAAAAGGGGAAAAAAAGGCCCCAGAAAGGCCACTCCTCAAGCTTTCGCTGTGAATGTAACGTGCGTTCCGCTCAGGCTTGGCGCTTTTGAGCTCTCTGGATCACACTTGCCACATTTTTGTTGTAAGATGGTACCGTATGCCGCACCGATCCCTGCCTATTCTTTATTTACAGGGCAGTGCCATCAATTACACCCATGTCGCGTTTTCTGCGCCCATGTGTAGTTAACCCCGTAGTAACGATGTGCTGCTGATAATGCAGCGGAGGTACGAATAAAAAATCCACAGTTTCGCCGTAAGGCCGACGCAATGAATGCGATAGCAACTAAATGGAATTTCACGCGAAGAACGGCAAGCAGATGGAAACTTGGAGCCCACTGCTCAAGCACAAAGGACGCACGAAAAGAACACACACACGACGAGCGCGAACTAACAACGTTCACAGCTCAACACTTAACGTGCTGCTGAAACGCATAGGACGCACGAAACGTACGTACAGGTACCCACAGGAGGAGAGCTAACTAGCAAGTGTCACAGTTGTTACTTCAGTATGTTTGAACAGTGCGCTTCTTTCACAAACGGGCGCCTCTGCAGCGAGCGAAGTGACCTCTGTGCGCTCCGTGACTTAAATGCGATCGTTCCGGCGAAAGCACACGACGTACAAACTGCCTCCATTGTGTAATTTCGGAGCAAATTCAATTGTTTAATTTCAATCAACTGTCGCTAAGGCTCCCTTTGTTGTTTCTGTCTGTTTTTTGTGTGTTTTAATTCCGTTTGGCCCCCAAACTGGGTGGGGGGCCACACACACGCACACACACACACACACACACACATATATATATATATATATATATATATATATATATATATATATATATACAGGCTGTCCCAACTATCACGCAGCACGATTTAGAAAAAGAGGAACGGCGTTACGCAACGCAGACCTAGTGCATATTGTTGCCAGTACGCTGTAGTAGCCGCTACAAATTTTTTTCGTTAATGATAATTAATTATTTAGTTATAATAAATTCTTAACTCCAAAACTCCTCACCTCATTATCAAAATGTCAATGAGGCAGATGTGGGCGGGTTGAAACCAGATCTTTCTGTGCTACTTTCAACAACGTACCAATTACCTGCTTATTGAAGGAAAACGGACGATTTCGATTGTCCTCGTATGTGTTGCGCTGTAACCGAGTGAAAAAATGAATCCCAACCAACTGGCCCAACTTGCCGTTTTGCTGCAACTTAGTACGTAGTTGAAAGTAGCGCAGACAGATGCCATTTCAACATGCCCACATCTGCCTCAATGACATGTTGATAATTAAGTGAGTACTTTTGGTGTTACGGTTAAAATTATGCCTAAATAATTAATTTTCATTAACGAAAAAAATGGTACCGGCTACTACAGCATGCTGGGAACAATATGCACAAGGTCTGCTTCGCGTAACGTTGTTCCTCTTTTTTAAAATAGTGCTGCGTGATAGCTGAGACACCGTGTACAGGCGTGAGCAAAAGTGTGCAGACCACGGGATCGCGTGGCCGAATGCATCGACGCGCCACCTAGCGACGTGAAGCGTGCTGCGGGGCGCATGCATTGGCGCATGCGCGTCCCGTCCTATCAGTTGGCCTCTCATGCCGCTCTGTCTGACGCGGTTACCACGCTCGTAGCCAAAACGACGACAGTGTGTCGCTTTCCTTGCTCCATAGAATCTGCATTGGAATCGTTGCCGTTCATTTACGCAGCGGCTGCGACGTGGCCGGTTCAAGCACCGGGCTCGCGTCGTTTTCTACGCCGGTTGATTAGCCGAAGTATACATCGCTAGTATCGCATAACCTGATGAAGCCAAGCACACAAAATAGAGTACCTCGGGTGGGCTTCGATGTCACACACATTATTCACTAATATTTATAATTAGTGTCAACGCTAACTACATCTAATTTAGCTTAATGAGACTCGACTCGGTCTGGAGTAATTAGTACATTCCTGAGCTCGGGTTCTCTGAGCTCATGAGAATTCGACTTTAATTACTTTAATTGGGTTTAATGAGATATTGCTTAATTAGATCTAATTACGATACGATTAATTTGATGATACCAGGATCAACCACATTTAATCAGATTTATCTATACTTACTTTGAACCTGCCTAATTAGCTTAGTTATGCATAATTAGCGTAATTATGTCACGTGAAACTCCAGTATCTAGGTTGTTTTCAGTGGGATGTCAGGCTAATTAATCAAGCATAATTAATATTCGCCTTAACTAACACTAATTAGACGTGAATGAGCTTAATTAGTTTGCAGTCGGTAAGGAGTAATTAGTATCTTCTTGGGCTTGGCTTCTCTGGGCTCATGAGAAAGTCGACTTGGATTAATTGGCCACGGTTAGGTTTGCCTTACTTAGGCTACTTTCGCTCGGCTAAATTCAGAGATAGTATGATCAATTATGCTTGATTAGATTTGGCTATACTTACTTCGACTTATCTGGACTCATGTAAGCTTATAACTTCGCGTAACATGAAAACAGCAAGCTGGACTAGGCTTAATTAAACCTACTTACGCCTGAGTTCATTAGGTGATACCGTGCTCACTGCTCAAGTAAGATTAGTTTCGGCTATACTTACTTTGACTTAACTAGGCTCATTTATTTTAACTTGGGTTAACGCGACAAAGGCTAGCTGGACTGAGAAAACTTAATGTTGTGTGCTTGGCTTCAGCTTATGCGATGCTGGCTATGCTTAGTTCGGCTAATTAACGGGTGTAAAAAACGACGCGAGCCTGGCGCTTGAACCGGCCCCGTCGTAGCCGTATACGTAAAGGAACAGCACAGATTCTGTGGAGCAAACAAAGCGACACCCAGTTGTCGTTTTGGCTGCGAGCGCTGTAACAGCGTCAGACAGAGCGACACGAGAGGCCAACTGATATGATGGGACGGGCATGCGCACCGCAGCAAGCGTCACGTCGCTAGATGGCGCGTCGATGCATTCGGCCACGCGATCCCGTGGTCTGCACACTTTTGCTCACGCCTGTACATATAGTCACTTATTCAAGCTACCCTTCTCAGGCCTAGAATCCCATTGCGCGGTGACTGTCCTAAGCGCTCTTTAAAACCATCTCGAAGGTTTCCATACAATCTAGCATGACCTGCGCCATGTGTAACACGTATAACAGTTTTTTCAGCGTGAATCCCGGCAACACAGATATGACAAAACGTGTGCGTGTAAGTGTACTGTGCGACACATTCTAAGAAAAGATCGAGCGAAAAGGGCGTGTTTTTGTCCCACAACAATAGTCGTCATCTATCTTTGTTATGAAAATTTTAGCGCACACAACACGAAGACAAAACGAAGAGTTCACAAGGACCAGCACAGACTATCAACTGACCTTTATTCAATAAGAAAACACACACACACCCCCCACACACACACACACATATATATATATATATATATATATATATATATATATATATATATATATATATATATATATATATACATATATATATATATATATATATATATATATATATATATATATATATATATATATATATATACGTGACAGGCACCTCATGATAACTGCGCCTGAGCAGAACGGCATAGTATATTCGTTTACGTAATAATAATAAAACCTTTAAAAAAACGTTGCAGTATCACATCTTCTTCAGCCAGTCAATTTCGTTGTCAGTTAGCGTTTTGGATGGATGACTGACACATGTGCCTTCAAGTTTAGAGATGTGCGAAGCTTCTACAGTCTCTCTTGTTGTCTGATTAGGGTGAACATACAAAACATCGGTTTGATTGCACAAAGGACTACACGAATTCAATGAAGAGCGTGCACAATGTAGTGCCAAATGTGTTAACGGCCTTCCCTTCATATTTGCCAAGTGCTCTACTAACCTAAAGTTCACGCATCGGCCAGTCTGACCGACATAGCACTGGCCACATTTGAACGGGATCTTATACACTACATTTCTTTTGCACTCAACAACCCGGTGATCAGGACGCTTGGAACATTTATTATCGATAATATTAGGTCTGTCACTGTACAGATTATTTGCAGCAGGACACACGACCCCTACTTTGTTTTTTGCCGAGAAAATTACCTTGACACGGTAACCTTCTTAAGATTATGGCAAAAACCATGCCTGTAAGGGATTACCGAAATTTTGTTAGCTTCCGCGTGTTTCCAGATAGCACGTATTCTTGCAAGGCTTGAGATGTTATGCACAAATGCTTCGAAGAAATAAAAGTAAAGCCACAGGAACTGAAGAAATGCGCAATGAGATTGTTGGAAAAATATCAGTTAGATAAGCTGGCTTCTCTCGTGAAAAAAAGAAAAAAGAAAGGTCATACACTAGAAGTGTTCTTCGCGGCAAAGACGCATAAGGAAGATGTTCCGTTCAGAGCAATCGTGTCGGAACACAATTCGTGGCAGCTTCTTGTGGCTGAGTTTCTCCAAAAAATACTCGCTTCCTTGTCAACTAACGACCCATTCTTCATCAAGAATTCTGAGGAGGTAGTTCGTTCTGTGTGTGGTCTTAAAGAAGGCAGCTACAAAGGCTTCAAGATTTATATTATTCTTTGCCGCAAGAGGCTCTACTACAGTCTGTAAAAGAGTGCATTGAACGGGACAACGATGAAGTGTCTTTCCGTAATAGCAGTGGAATGTCGCTAGAAACTTTTCTTGAAATACTTTGCATGTACCTTAAGAGCATGGTTGTACAGTTTAAAGATACACTGTTCCGTTAAAAAAAATGCAATATGCATAGGATCCAAGGTAGCCCCTGTACGAAGCACAAATTTTTTGAGCAACATAGACAGACTTGTGAATTCAGATTTGAATAGCAAAGTTTTAAAATATTCAGGTATGTCGATGATTATTTGATTTTGGGCTTGAACGCGGAATGGGATGTGTTCACCTCAAGTGTGTTAGAAACGTTCAGGAAAAGAAGCAAAGGCCTAAATTTCACATTTGAAGAGCCCACTAATAACTGCTTACAAATCCTAGACGTGAAGCTCATTTTCTAAATAGACCATTTGTGCTGGAAGTATTCCCCGAGAACGGGGGGAGCCTTTGTTACAGTATGCTTCCGCCCATTCAAGGATAGTAAAAAACGTGATTGCAATGGGATGTTTTCATTCAGCTCCAATGAAAACGTGCAAGCGCAAGTTAAATGAATCTTTCCTGGAGCAGACATTTCGGCGGGAAAAGGCTGGATACTGTAGCTCGATTCTTCTAACTGCAAGCGAAAGGCTATTGAATAAAATGAAATTCGTGGAGAAAGACGTGCAAAGAAGCCGGGAAGCTAAGAAAATTTCGGTAATCCCTTACATGCATGGTTTTTCCCATAAACTGAAGAAGATTGACGCTAAATACGGTGTCAAGGTAATTTTCTCGGCAAAAAGCAATGTAGGGGGGCGCGTGTCCTGCTGTAAATAATCTGTACAGTGACAGACCTAATAATATCAATAATAAATGTTCTAAGCGTCCTGATCACCGAGTTGTTGAGCGCAAAAGAAATGTAGTGTATAAGATCCCTTTCAAATGTGGTCAATGTTATGTCGGTCAGACTGGCCGATGAGTGAATTTTAGGTTAAAAGAGAACTTGACAAATTTGAAGGGAAGGCCGTTAACACATTTGGCATTACATTGTGAACGCTGTTCATTGAATTCGTGTAGTCCTTCGTGCAATCAAACTGATGTTTTGTATGTTCACACTAATCAGACAACAAGAGAGATTGTAGAAGCTTGGCACATCTCTAAACTTGAAGGCACATGCGTCAGTCATCCATCCATTGCTCTAAATGACAACGAAATTGACTGGCTGAACAAGATGTGATAGTACAACGTTTTTGTTAAAGGTTTTATTATTATTATGTAAACGAATGTACTATGCATAGGTCGGCAAAAAAATGTGGAGCTCACTCAGACTCACTCATGAAATATATTTTGCGCGTAGGACTCACTCGGAATCAGATTCACCAAAATTTTCCTGAACCGGACTCACTCGGACTCACACTGACAAAAATTTTCTTCAGCGAGACTCACTCGGACTCAAACTCACCAAAATATGACTCACCCGGACTCACTCCAGACTCAGACTCACGGCTCGAACTGTGTCTGAGTGAGTCGATGAGTCCGTTAACCTAGAATGAGCTTTTGCGACCATGCTGTCAATGTTCTTCAACACCAATATCTCACGTACTTGGGGCAGTTCTTGGCGCCTTTTGATATAGTACCTTCGAATGCTAGTTACGAGTGGTTGCAAACCGGTAAGGACATTTTTCTTGAAAGAGATGACAACATAAGATGTATTCATTAAGAACCTCTCTGGAATAGTTGGCGGGGGGGGGGGGGATGTCAAGGCACGCCCTTACGTAATTTACGCCTCTTATGAATAAATGTTGAAATGGTGTAGGAGCGATAATGCTTTGGCATATGTGTGAATACACGTGAGTATAAATGTGGATCCAGGTAAGGCTGATAGTCATGCTGAAGATGAGTAGATAGGACCTTAGGCCGGCAAAAACAGTGGAATTCGCTCCGACTCACCCACGAAATATATCTTGCGTTTTGGTTTCACTCAGACTCAGACTCACCATAATGGTTTACAGCGCACACTTACACAAGGACGAAGTAGATACACGAAGACAAGCAGACTCACCAAACTTTTCTTGAGCCGGGCTCACTCGGACTCACACTCACGAAAATTTTCCTCAACCGGACTCACTCGGACTCAAACTCACCAAAATATTACTCACCCAGACTCACTCAGACTCAGACTCACGGCTTGATCTGAGTCTGAGTGAGTCCGAGTGAGTCGACTGATGAGTGAGTTTGCCGAGCTGTGGTACTATGCCATTCTGCTCATGCGCAGTGACCATGAGGTGCTCGTCACGTGTATATATATATGCGTTTTCTTATTGAATAAATGTCAGTTGATAGTCTGCGCTGCTCTTTGTGAACTCTTCGTTTTGTCTTCGTGTCGTGTGCGCAAAAATTTGCATAATGCAGCCAAACCAACTAGCCCGCCTTTCCGTTTTATCTACATTTTGTTCATTTCCTTGCACTATCGCCACGCGCCCCGCACTTTCAGGTCACAAACGACATGCGCCCAATCAACGTGATTTATCACTCTTGATAGGAAAGTGGCCAGCGTCTATGTTTGAAAAAGGAAGCGCAAGCAAGCCAGATGACGAATATTGTTGTGGGACAAAAAGGCACCCTTTTTACTTGATCTTTTTTTTGGAGTGCAGAATAATGGTTTGTTGATAGCGGATGACAACAGAAAAGCGATACAAAAAGGACATTTGGCAGCACCGCACTGGACAACGAGATCCGCGGAACGCTGTACGGACGTGCCTCGCATGGGCTCCGTACTTCTTGGCCCGTTTCACCGCAACTCTTCGCCCTTTCTTCGTGAAACTTCCCCAGCGCATCCGTGAAGGTGAGTGGATCCGTTTGACACCTTCGGAGCCCAATTACGCCCGTTTTCAACTATTCTGAACCATTTTTGTGCTCTGCCACGCCGCCGATGCGCTGAGGCTATCGTGCGACGCTCGACTACGCGCCCCTGCGCAACGCGCAGCCGCGTTCTGAGCCATAACCGCGGCTGACGCCGCTCGCGTTTCACCGCCTTCACCGAAAGTGTTCGCAAATCTCCAAGCCGCCGACATGGAATATCAAATCGAAGGCGAATCCATCACCCCAGCTGAGCTTGAAGCCGACTCACGCTGGATGCGTGCCGTGAAAGCACACCGTGCAGCCGCGGCCCACCAGCCCATCACCTCGACGCCGCCTCCCTCGACCCCGTCGCAGAAGACTACTCCACCGCCGAACACCACCCCCAGTGCCACCACTCTTCGTCGCCACGCTCCCCTCCCTCGACTCCCAGCGGAGGACTTCAAAATCGTCTTCAGACCAGGAGGGGGACTTGACCTCCGCACTACAACTAACGGCGTCCTGCTCCAAACCCTCTGCAGTCTCGCCACCATCGACTACGCCACCGCCCGCACCGCTGACCGTGTACGAATCAATCGGTACAACAACTCACTTGCTGTCAGCACCCCATCTGAGTCACGCGCACGTCTCTACCTACGTGTATCGGAACTCCGCCTGGGTACCATCTCTTACCCCCTACGTGCCTACATGGCGGCACCAGACAACGCCCTCCGCGGCATCATCTACAACGCCGTGGACTCCCAAACACAGGACGAGATCATCCAAGATCTCCAATCCATGAATGTCAACACCCCCTACGCCATCGCCGATGCGCGCCGGATGGGGCGCTCCAAATCCATCCTCATCACCTTCGTCGGCACTACCACCCTCCCCTCCACGATCGTCTTCAATTGCGGAATCTACCGCTGCCACCCGTTCCGTCCGAAAGCCGAGGCCTGCACGAACTGCTGGACGCCTGGCCATTGCGCGGACGTCTGCACCAAGCCCAAGTCCGCCCTCTGCTACCGCTGAGGCCAGACTCGCGAGACAGTTGAGCCCCCCGACCTGCGTCCCATGCTGTATCCTGTGCAAAGAAGACCACGTCACGGGCTCGCGCCCGTGCAAACTCCGATTCAACCGGACTGGTCCGTCACCCTCGTCCAACTCTAAGCCCCAGCCTCCCGCACCAGCACCAGCACCACCCACCGGGCCCATCCTCAAGAGCTCCCGGCCTTCCGCCCCCCGCCGCCGATCTACGCCCCGCGGTGCCCGGTCTTCCAGCCACCACCGCTCCGTGTCTTTCCCGCCCCTGCCCAGGTCCGAGGCGTCCGCCGCCCCCGCCACCACTAACAACACCACCACGGCCACACCACTGATAAGCTCGATAACGCAGCCTCACACGTCGGACCCCAAAATCACGGCTCTCGAGGCCACTATTGCTGCCCAGCAGCTCCAAATTCAAGAGCTGACGCATCAGCTGCAGGCCGCGCTGGCACGTCTGTCCTCTCCCGCTCCTCATCCTCCTCCTTCCCCAGCTCCTACACCTACACAAACGCCGTCTCCGCCTGCGCCAGCTGAGGAGTACATGAACACGGCACCCTCGGCTGCATCATCGCGCGCCTCCTCCCCTACCCGTCGACCCCCGCACAAACGCCGATCACCCTCCTCCGACGCCATCGCCCCACACGAGCGTGACGTCGTTCGCGAAACAGCCTGCTTCTTGGAGTCGTTCGAACAGCGCATCATGACACGCTTCACACGACTTGAAGAGCGCGTCGCCGCTATCGACACGCGCGTGGCCGCCATCGAATCCCACCTTACCGCCTTAGACGCCAGGGTAGCTGCCTTAGAGACCCGCCAGAGCGCGACTGAGGCCACCCTCGCGCATTTCTCGCTCCCTGCCCCGCTCACCCCGGCACCTACACCAACTCCGCCCCGTCTCCCAGCCATTCATCATGGCCAGGCACCACCCGCACCTTAATCTCTGGCAGTGGAACTGTCGGGGGTTCCGCGCCAAACGGAGCACCCTTCAGCTCCACCTCCAGAACATCCCCCCGACACTACTCGCTCTGTCCTAGCACTTCGCGACTACACCGCCTTTCATCCGTCTTCTGAGGCCCACCCATACGTTGCGACGTTGGTGCACCGTAACCTTACTGCCGTGCTGCACCAGCTGGACGTTTCGGACTGTGCCCATCTCCTCGTTGAAATCCTTCCCCCGCCGTCGCACTGAGGCAAGCATTTTTGTCCTCAATGTGTACAGCCCTCCCAAAGCCCCTTCAGCCCCTCTACTCCTCGTCCTACGCAAAGCTCTTTCCTGCGCTGGCCGCAATGCCTAGTAATTCTAGGCGACTTCAACGCCCCCCATACCAGCTGGGGCTACCCCCAGAACACCCGCAAGGGCCCACTCACTCTGGAACTTCATCCACAACGAACGTCTTTCGATTCTTAACGACTTCACTCGCCCTACCAGAATCGGATCCAGTGTCCAACGAGACACCAATCCGGACTTTGCCCTCGCCATAAATGTAGCCGACTCATCCTGGTGTAATACGGGGATCTCCCTCGGTAGCGATCACTACGTTCTCTGCACCACTTTCCCGCTCCCCTCCCTTGCTCGCTCTTCTACTCGTCTTGCCCAGGTAGTGGACTGGGACCGCTTCCGCTCCATTCGTCTCTCTACTTCCTCTTCTTCTCCTATCACGGACCTCTCTGCCTGGACTGAGACCATTTTGGCGGATGTCCGCACCGCCACATCCACACTCCCTGCAGCGCCACACTCCACTACGGCAGACAGCCGTCTGCTGCACCTTTGGGAGGCCTATCACGCTGTGCACCGCCGATGGCAGACCCAGAAACACAATCGCCGCCTGCGCCTCCGTTTGGCCCGGCTCGCGTCGGACATGGAGGAGCACTGCTCCTCTCTTCTACGACAACAGTGGGGTCAGACCTGCGACCGCATGGCCGGCAACCTTGGCCTCCGCGACACTTGGTCGCTTCTCAGGGTGCTGCTTGACCCCACACATACCAAAGCTTCCCAGCGCAAGGATATCTCCCATTTGCTTCACTCTTCTTCACTCACCGATACTGAGTTTCTAGCCACCCTCCGGGACCGCTACCTCTGCACCGACCCCCCCACACTCCACTTCCTGCTTACTCCGGCTCCCCCAACCTTGATGCCGACAGCGACCTTGATGCCGACATCTCTTTGGGGGAGGTTCGTGCTGCGCTACTCAAGCTCCGCACAACCTCGGCTCCGGGGGGCGGACCGCATCACTAACAAGGCTCTCCGCAACCTGGATACCCCCTCCCTCGAAGCCCTTACTGACCTTCTCAACACACATTGGCAGGCTGGTACTCTTCCTTCCTCTTGGACCCATGCACATGTCTCTTTCATCCCCAAACCTGGCAAACCCATTTCCCTCGAGCACCTCCGCCCCATCTCTCTGACCTCTTGCCTCGGCAAGCTGTTCGAAGCACGTCATCCTGGCCCGCCTCCAAACCTATCTGGATGACCATGACCTATATACGGACTCCATATTCGGCTTTCGTCCGCAGTTGTCCACCCAGGATGTCATGCTCCAGCTCTCCGAAGATGTCTGACACCCCCTCCCACCAAAAACCCACTCGAGCTATCCTGGCGCTGGACCTTACCAAAGCATTCGACAATGTACACCACACAGCCATTCTGGACGCTCTCTCCTCTCTTCACGTCGGACGCCGCGTACATGCTTACATCACCGCTTTCCTCGCCCGCCGCACAGCAGAAATTTCATACGGCCCACTTTCTTCTCCTTCTTTCTCCCTAGGCAACAAGGGTACTCCCCAAGGCTCTGTCCTGTCCCCTCTTCTTTTCAACATTACCCTCTTCCCGCTGGCACGCAGGCTTAGCACTATACCAGCTCTGTCTCATGCTTTCTATGCCGATGACATCACCCTTTGGGTGACCACCGGCAATCTTGGCGACATGGAGACCACTCTCCAGTCGGGTGTGGACGCGGTGACGTCTCACGCCCGAGCTATTGGGTTGAGCTGCTCCGCGATCAAATCAGGGGCTTTTGCTCCTCCTGCCTCGGGGGATGGCTCCCCTGTCGCCTTCTCCACTCACCATCTCCGTTGACGGCACACCGCTTCCTCTCGTATCTACCCTTCGCATCCTCAGACTCTTTCTTCAGTCCAATGGCAAGCACAATACCCTCATCACTCAACTCAGCAACACTGTACACCAGACCATACGCCGCATTGCCAACCGCCACCACGGCATGCGCGAGCACGACCTCCGCCGCCTGGTCCAGGCCTTTGTTCTCAGCCGCTTCGTCTATTCTCTACCGTATCTCTTCCTTTCTCGCACCGAGGAAGTCAAAGTCAACTGCCTTATTCGCCAGGCGTATAAGTCGGCCCTGTCCCTTCCCACATCTACCTCAACGGATCGGCTACTGTCGATGGGCGTCCACAACTCCCTTACGGAGCTGACGGAGGCCCATCGCACGGCCCAACTCCTCCGTCTCTCTCGCACACGACCGGGTCGCGCACTTCTCTCCAACCTTAAACTCTCCCCTCTTATGCCTCTTCCCACCTCACTGCCCATCCCTTCCCACGTCTCCTCCCTTCTAGCCATTGATCCCCTCCCCTAAGAATATGCATCCTGAGTACCACCCCTCCCGTAGAGCAGCGCGAGCCTCCGCACTCTGGCGTAAGTTCGGACGACAACCCGCCGTGGCTTACGTGGATGCCGCCCCGTATCGCCACTACGCAGCCCACGCCCTTGCAATCACCGACAACTCCCCTCCGACCTACCATTACTGCCTCCGTCTGTACTTTCACCTCTGTCGAGGCTGAAGAGGCAGCTATTGCCCTCGCCATAACGCAAACCTCAGCAGAGTACATTTTCTCCGACTCCAAACCCGCGGTATACAACTACGCGGTTGGACGGGTGGCACACCCGGCCGCAGGCATCTTGCGATCTGGCACCATTTCCTCTCGCCCCATTTATATCATCTGGGTACCCGCTCACGCGGGTCATCCTGGCAACGAGGCGGCCAATTCTATCGCTCGCGATTCGACCGACCGAGCAAGCCCGCCCCCCGCCGGGAATGGATACGCGCGACGCGCTCCTCACGTACCACGACATTACATTGCACTACCGCCTCTCCCGCCTCACTCTTCCCCCACCACACCAATCCCTTTCCCAGCACCAACAACACCTGTGGCGCCAACTTCAGGCCCACACCTTCCCTTACTCCCGCACGTCTTGCCCTCTTCCACCCCACAACGTACTCGCCGGCCTGCCGCTTATGTGGCAGCTCCATCGCCAACTACCAACACATATTTTACTCCTGTCCGGCACACTTGCCCCCCTGCCTCTTGGCACCTCAGAAGTCCGCAGCAGTGGGAGGCTGCTTTGTCCAGCACCAGGCCGGACCTCCAACTTCGGCTGGTGACTTGGGCGGAGGACGTCGCGGCTAGGCACTGCCTGGACGCCACAACCGGCAGCCTGAAGGCCGCCCACAACGCTGCTTTTTTAATTTTTTAAATATTATTTTACATTTTGGCCTTCACACGAATAAAGTTTTTCACCACCACCACCGCACTGGCGTGCAACTACAATACACTCTTTCCATAGTCCGAAAGTGTGCTCCCCCTGCGCTGCAACGGCAGCTTACGGTGTAGCTGCATGATAGAGGTCATGTCGCCTGTCAGTAGAGATTTATACTTGGTGGCCAGAGAGATCTGGAAACAGTCGAGGCAGATGATGTCGCAAACGAGGGATATAAACTGAAAACTTATTGCTAGGCGTTCTGCTCGTTGAAAAAGGCTACAATGGCCAATATACAAACCACCGCTGAAGGCACCATTTATCCGAAAGAGTGGCTGCAGCGTAATGCAACGTAAAACATATCTAGGAAGAACTGGTAATGTCCTTCATGTGTTACCTGAAGTTGAGGCGACGCATATGATTGCTTATTTGTTCTTCGCATCTTATCCTGTCCATCTTTATGGGCATAATGCGAATCAGCACAATATATTGCAAATCATTAATCGGATTGCAAGTAACACCTCTCGATACCTCGAGGCAATAGTATCAGTAAGTACACAAAAAATAATTTGGCATATGCATCGATGGACAACATTCTATGAACGGGCCTTATAGAGGGAAGGCAAAAAAGTGGGAAATCGACGACAGAATTGGCGAAGACAAGTGACTAGCTCGTAGAGACTTGAGTGGATTGGTTACGCTACTTCTAACCTATCTAGAGTCCTTAATTACTGTTACAGTAACTGCGTAGTCAACGTCAGCGGAATCATGAAGCAGAATGCACGTTTCACATTTCAATTAACAAAATATGATAGAAGTTGGCAGATATCGTTCTTTCTAGCTTCAAAATACGAGAATGCTAGAAACATATTACTTGATCATAAGAAGATCAAGTCGTTATGCGGCGCCTCTATTCTCAAATGGCAGAAGGTTTCATGTGGCGTAATGCAGAGGTTCTCCGTTCCAACTATGGCGCATGGACTGAATGAATCCAGGCGGAGAAAGTGTGCCAGCGCTTCAGTAAGAACCCAAGCTGAGGTTCTGGTGATTGTTTTATGTGTAGCTAGTTTTGTGCAGCCGTTAAAAGAGTGAGCTGTAGGATGCACCCTTTATGATTGTAATATATGCACATAAATGAAATGAAAATGTAAGTCATGACTTCCTGGTATCCCATGCATGCCAGTGGGAAAACAAAAACAGATCGAAATAAAGAAAGAAGAATCTGCTCCTGGACCATGAAAAAAAATCACAACATATCCACGAAGTGAATGATGATGAGTGGGCGAAGCTGCGGGGGATCATTCGCGTAACCATGAATCCCCCCCGTACATTGCCCACTCCATCATGTAAAGACGTGACACGTCGTGGAGCGAGCCCACGCCGCCTCTGGGTCGGCTTGATGGCGCTGCCGTGCCGCTGCAGCTGAGCGAGCCGTCGCCGCCTCGGCATCAGCTTGCCGACGCTGCCGTGCCGCTGCAGCTTCGCGAGCCCTCAACTCCGGGACGGCTTTCCGGCGCTGCCGCACCGCTGCAGCTTCACGAGCCCGCAAATCTGGATCCACTTGTCTGCGTCGCCGGCGCCTACTTCTCCCGCCCACAACTTGAGAGCCCACGCTGCTGCCGCTTAGGGAGCCCTACGCTCCGCCGCCGCCTTGTCTTCTTCGTTGTTCATAGCGTAGTAGTAGTATCGAAGCGCACTCAGTGACGACCATCGAAAGAGAGAGGAAGCACGCCGAGAGCCGAGAGTGGAGCAAGCGCGGCGGAGAGTGGAGCGAGCGCCGCAGAGACATCTAGTGGGCACCACGCAAATCAAATGAAAGCACAGCTGTGCCTCTAGCGGGAGCGGCGAGTACTAGCGTGGCTAAACCGGGGGAATGATGTGCAAGCCTCGACCTTAAGGAGCTTCGCCCCTGAAAGAGAATGTGCTCTGGAACGCACTTATTGTTCATCGTCATCAGCGTCATCGTCATCGTCATGGCGTATAATGGTTACCTTGCATGTGCTGTGCCGCGATGGCAGCGTCATCGTCATCGCACTAGCGTGGCTACGCTGAGTGACACCGGCGGAGTGATGGACAAGCCTCGACCTTAAGGAGCTTCGCCCCTAAAAGTCACAGTTCCGCCACTAGGGCGAAGCGATGAATGCGATAGCAAGAAATTGGAATGTTACACGACGAACGACAAGCAGCTCAACACTTGCAGTGAGCCGCTGCTGCACAAAGGACACTCGAAAAGAACGCAGAGGTATACACTGGATAAGCGTGAACTAACAACTGTCACAACTGTTACGTCTTGGTGTTTGAGCAACACGCTGCAAGTGCCCACAATGCAGAAGCTGACGCTGTTTGATATTTCTTTTTCTCTTATCTTTTAAACTGCGGCACGTGGAATGACCCCTCTGAGTCCCCTGCGACGCGGTGGCGTCTGACACAAAGTGTGCCCCGTGTTCATTATTTTAACGCGAGAGCGTTAAATAGCTCGTTTCGTAGATATTCCGGCATCGGCATCGGTGTCGGTGTCAGCGTCGGCGGCGGCAGCGTTGGTTGTGAGCGAAAAATCATCATTTTGTCCGTGACCGAATAATCGAGAAAGATGCAAATAAAATAAATAATAAAAAAATTCCGGGTCCGAGTGAAGATCAAACCCAGGCCGTCTGCGTGGGAAGCAGGTGTTCTACCACACAGCCACGCTTCTGCTTGGAATTACATTGAAAATAACTTCATCTGCTTGGATATCCAGTGAAAATAACTTTCACACTTTACAAACACACGCGTCCTTTATGCAGGCGTCACAATACAACATGTAATACCGCAGGTATATTGCGTCGTACAAGCGTACATTGCCATAGGGCGCCAGAACTTGTGAATATCATAATGACATCGTGGTTCGAATCCGGTAACCCACTACAAAAGGCACACAGTTTACTGCGCGTATTCCCTTAAGACCACACAGTGGGTGCATAGCAAGTTGGAAAACATTTCCAGGTCATAATTGCTCGTGGTTTAAAGCATGCTACCCATTACATAGTATGCACTAAGTGATTGAAACACGTACTAGGTACAGGATATCGCTATCGCGTTCAGCTCCTAAAGGCGAAGCTTAAGATTCCCCCAATTTTTCCTTTCTACTTCATGAGTGGGTAGATGAGGGGGCCACTGTTTTCCTGCGCGGCTCAAGGGCAGTTTGCAATTTTAAGGAAAATGTAGGAGCGTTGCGTGATAGAAAACACGCTCAAGCTCCTCCGAGATCTGCATACCGTGCGTGGTAAATGGTGCATATAAACAGCTCGCAGTTATAACGCCGGTACAAGCATGGCGCGAGGCTGTGTTGTCAGCGCACCGGGCTGCGGAGCGAGGGATTGCTGGTTCGAATTCCCGGTAAGGTGCCTTGAAATTTTTTTCTAGAATTTATTATTCTTTTTGCACTTGTATAATATATATATATATATATATATATATATATATATATATATATATATATATATATATATATATATATATATATATATATATATATATATATATATATATATATATATATATATATATATATATATACATATATATATATATATATAATAAGTGCATATAAATATCCGCGACATGACGGCGAAGGCGACAGCGAAAATCAGCCGAGAGTGTCCATATAATTTCTATCGCAATAATAAACTTGACGCTATGAGAGCAGAACGCAAAAGTACTCATGATCTATTCGCTCTACTACAAGCATCTACAAAACCGGCATGATGCATTCCAAAAAGTTATCACGACGTTGATTGAAAATGATCCTCTGCCGCTGCCCCACGAATAGCACGTATGAGTCACATTCACATAAGTCTGTAGCGTTTGCTACAAATTTCTCAGCTTTGTTTAATCTGACCTCTTTTTCATGAAGTGCCAAGGGAAGGATGAAAGTGTAATTGTTTCGCGTAGTATGGGTAATATGTTTCATTTCTACGCCCAAAAAAAAGCTCCTCGAACAGAGATCTCTGCTTTCAGTAAAGAAGACTGAATAAATGAGCTCACAAGTGTCATTTCGGTCAGCCTGCGCATAAAAATTTTGATGACCCTAGTAAGAATAAAGCAAAAACTTACTAGCTGAAGGAACACTGCGCCCTAATGTGGACGCAACGACTTTGTAATTAGGCATAGCTTGCAAATTACTGTATCCGATGTAGGGCGAAACAGAAGGAGCGTCGCTCCGAATTAACAAATGAATAATTAAGAAAGAGTGACTCCCTAATGAACTTCTTTTTGACTTACATACACTTGAGGAGAAATGGTGCTGGAAATTGACTTCTGTTCACTCATGAACTTTATCAAATTAATGGCGCCACTTGATCAATACCACTCATGACAGCATCATTTTTAGCGTACTTGCAGCCAATAACGTTGGTTCCCTTAACACTACAGGTGTTTATGGGTGCAATACGCACTAATTCTCTGTTTTAATAAACACAGTTCGTAACATCCATGTACAGGGTGGGTCAAAAGTTCCCAGGCCACCACGCTGCCATATGAATACATGGGATAGTGGCCTAGGAACGTTTGACCCCCCCCCCCCCCCCCATATACATATACAGGTTAACAGTCGAATATGAGCGAGTGCACGTGAGCGCATTTAATGATACAGCAGTGTAGCGCTGCTGCGCGAGATAAAAAACTGACGTCTGCTTTTATTGATAATGAAAATTAATCATATAGTTGGCACACATATATATTTCGTTTTAAGCGATGGTTACTGAATAAATGTCTCACGAGCTACATTCGAGATGAAAGTAAGAAAGTCCCCAAAGTCGCGTTAACGTCATTGATCGTCACAAGCTAGTTAAAAGCGGCGGCTGCTGCTCATGCACGTGAAGAACGCGTCTGCTAACGGCATGGATGTGACATGCCCGTGGCAAACTTGGCTGAAAATAGAGGTAGAGCGGGAATAATCAAACACTTTTGTTGTAGGGCGCTTTTTTAGTATTTAAAAATATTCCCAATGACACTATTATTTGCAGAAAGTACCCACAAACACGGTTTTTATAATACATGATTTCACGTGACCTATTGCTGCATAGGCTGCGCGGTTTCACTCATCGAAGCAAGTTTGCGAGGCCCCGGTTAATTGATATCTTCCACTGCAGCGAGTGCCCCGACGTTTCTGTGTGAGAGCCCGCACATCACACTTTTCCGGCGAACGGCGTTCTCAGGAAAAAAAACGCCATCTTTCCCGTTTTCACTGCGGTATGAGTCGAATCAGTTAAAATGCATAGCTCGACGACGGCCGCGTTATCAAAACAATTACCATTCTGCCAGTATTTTCACAATTATATAATGAAGCATTCTTTTTTTACTCGCGGAAGTTTCTGAAATTGAAGTGCGCAACACGGTTCAGTATTACAGTAGTAATTGCATACAGTGATGCTTAACGGGGTTGGAATCTGTTTTTGTGAAAAAATCAGTCTCCTGGGAGGATTGCAGAGCCCACCTTCTTCAGAGTATTCCAACAAAAGGAATAATTATGGCGCAGTGGGCACTTAACAACTGTACTTGCAGTAGACATTCTAGGATATCTTAAAACGCCAATGTTACGCGCTCTGTCGTTCGTTTCCAAACGACATGGTTGAGGCGTGCACCGGGAACCGAACCAAGGCTAGCAAATGAGAAGGCTATATGTACGGGGAGCGATTACGCTATCGGGTTCTACTCTTGAAGACGAAGCTGAAGCGTCCTCTAAGTTTTTTGCAATATATTGAAAGGACGAAATCAAATTGTCACATGCAGCTCATTATGACGTTGCCCATTCTCCGCCACCAGTTCGATGAACTGTATCTCGGACTCATGTTTTGATGCCCCGTTTCAAAAGGTGTGAAAGACAGGTATTCTAAAAATGTATTTTTCCTGCTGTTGTTTTTCTGTTCTTGAACAGTTCCAGCTATTGCTGCAATTTCGTGTTAACTACGGTATATGTACGTACTATTTGCTGTTTTTCATGCTGATCATTGTACCGTACTACTCGTCGTTATTGCCTGCTTTAGTCTGGTCGTTGGGTCCCGTCAAGCTACTTACGCCTACAACCATCCAGCATGTACATACTGGAAAATAAAATTGACTTGAATTGAATGTAAAAGCAAATGGGCCATGCCACAATTTGAAATTCTTCCTATTGATTCAGAGCTAAATGCACACAATTTACCCCCGCACAACATTTGGGCGGGACACATTAGCGAGTATTGTTCAGCCAATACAGGTACGAATGAATGCTGTATCTTCTATTCATTGTTTCTTCGTTTTGTTGATTTTAATCACTCTGCACGTTCAGTTTCAAATGTCTGTTACACGCTAATTAACAGAATACTGGAGGCTCGAACCCATAGAAATCGTTTCGAGAAAGTTCTCTGTTTCTGCAGCAATGCAATTTATCGTCGACTTATTCAGCTAACAGTGATGCCTTCATAGATCGTCTGGCTTGAATACAACTTCAGAATTATTGGTGAGCTTTGCACTAACTCTGGGCAACGCGTTGCGCAGCATGAACAGTTGTATGCAGGACACCTGGAATCTTGCGAGTGCAATTGATTGTATTAATTTTATGTCGCATCCCCTTATCATAGTGTCTTCTCGCTGTTCCCCAATCATGCTCATCGGTGTCACAGTACAAGTGGATACAGTGTTTCCTCTTTTAATGCCTCGAATGGCAGGAACGCAGTGCTTTTTTTATGTGAATATGCATTTCTGGTGCGAAAATAAGAGCGTTATGTAGCAATGTTGCTCTTCAAAGTGCTGCACAAAATTAGTGAAGCATAAACAATCACCGGAGCTGTCTCTAGAATTTTCCTTCAAAGATGCGCACTATTTGTAGCCTACACTTGCGTAGTCTCATCTCCGCAGTTGTTACGCAGAGCAGCGGGAGTGTTGCAGCACGAAAATTTTCCAGCTTTCCGCAGGAAAGCAGGTAGGGAAGTCGGCATATTATCGAGTGAGTACCTAATTTTTCTACTCTCAGTTTGAGCAAGAACGCAAACATATTGTACCTACTGTTATGTTTACTGCTATGTCCCAAGACTTGTGCTAAGGGGGGTGTTGTTTCTACTTAATCATGGTACGTGCCTAGAAAGTCTGAGAAATGCTGGAGTGGAATCATTTGCAGTATCTTAGCAGCGAATGTGAAGATAGCATTAGCCAGGAGTTCACCTCGAAAACATGGTCTTCTCATGTCTATAATGAAACAGAGATAAAGTGTTTTAGTTCTACTAACGTGGATGCGAGCACAAATATAACTTTAAAAGGATTGATGTTCCCTACAATTATATTATACCTGCACGAGCATAGTCAACTTAGTATCTACTAAAATATGCCAAGACTGTGAGGATGCTTCAGGAAATCAATAATGCTAATAATGCATTTGAGCAGTCTAGTAAAATTACAAATATTAAATTTGTGCGGAATGTGAGGGAAACGCCACCATTCCTTCACTGCATGATAAAGTTGTATTGTGTCTGGAGTAAAATGCGGTGGTCTGTCATGGCTTTCCTAACACAATTTTCACTCCGACAGTTTTATTTCAAACCTCCTCGGTACATACTGCGCCGGACTTCGGCGACGATTTCATAGTCGGATGACAGGGGCTCACAAATAGCGCAAAATGGGGGCTTAATTACGCGAGAAAAGTATATTGAGTGAAAGCCCAATGCTATTTCCAAGAATTCACAGCGCATTACGATTCGCGCCTCCTACTTTCAACGTAGCGCTAAAATACCTGCCTAAAAACGTACCTTTATGCATGCGTCAAAACAATTGTTCAGTAACTGAGAAGCTTTACTCACAATCAAATGAAAATTTTACCTTTCAATGTGGTTATCCTCTTTGCGCATCCAACAAACGATTTGGCGCTGAAAGTGAAAAAAAGGGCGTCTTGGGTAATGGCACTTTTTTAACCTACAGGGACGGACTGAATACCCCACAAACACACAGTGCATAATCTGCGCTCTGTGTCTGTGGTGTATTCAGTCCCTATAACTGCTATAACTCAGCCCCTATAGCTGTTATTATTCAGCCCCTTCAGCCCCTATAACTGGTACTATTGAAAAAGGGCAACCATGCACGCTACAGCAGTGCCCGGCATTTGTGACCTTAATTGCGCCTGTGCCCCTGGTATATAAGGAGGGTTTATACAATTAATTGATTTACTGTTCGTACTCACTCGTCCAGTTCGACATATGCATGCCTAGAGAAAGCTTGGCATTACGTGGGAAGAAAAAAAATTGTCATCCACATGCACGTAGGAGGAAGCTGAACGAAAAACAATCTGAATTCCTCAAAAAGAATACTTCATAGCTCAGGAAGAAATTTTCCAGGTGGCAGATCATGTTGTGGATGTTTCTTTCCCGTCTCCCTAGCAGCAGCTACTGAAGACAGGATATATGATTTGATTTGTTATAACCACAGACTAGTGTTATTTACTGTGAATATTTTGCCGGTGTCGACGAATGTGTACGCGAGAAGATTTGTTACTCTATGTAGTATTTTGAAGGCAATTTCAGCCTCTTTTAATTTGATTCTATAGTACTTGGCAGCTTTTTAATGTTAACTATATTGATGTGTCGATCAAGTGTACTGACACCCTTCAAAAACACAGTATCGAATTGATGAAATATGAAGCCATCAGTAAAGAAAATTGTGCTTGCCTGAGCTCGTTGGTTGTACGTAGCGAGGGGTTCCAGCCAACTACTTGGACGAGGACAGAAGGGGAGACGACACGACAGCGGTGTATCGTGTCGTCTCCCCTTCTGTCCTCGTCCAAGTAGTTGGCTGGAACCCCCCGCTAAGTAAAGAAAAGAGCACCAAACAGAAATATTCAGGCGATAAGCTTTAGATGCCTTATGGAACGCGAAAGCTGACTGTCGGTGTCAGTGTCAACGCGAGTAGGTAGGTAGGTACTAAACTTTATTAAAGTGCTGAAGAAATCATCCCACAGTTTTCATTGAGGAAGCGAGTGATGCGAAAATTTGTGATGAGATGACGTCAGATCGAAATGGGGGCGTCATCGTGACGTGACAATGACAACATAACCTGACGTCATATAATGGCGGCGGCCCATGACGTTATTAGAGTTGGATGATTCGGGAGGTACTACGAAACTTCGTGGTATACTAAAAGCCTCCAATGGATCCAACCCCCGAATGCGGTTCAGTACCACATAGGGTGCAAAAAGTTTTCACGGGAGGGAGGAGGCGTAAAAACAGTTAACTGAGAAGAAGATGCATTTCACCTGTGAGTCGTCTTAGAGAAAGAGGTAAGGGACAGTGTTACTTCTTTATTTGTTCGTGTTTGGGTGTGCCTTGATTTGCAGTTTTCCGCGTCATTCTGGAGCAGAGTTTTAATCTTACTCTTTCAATAATCTGCAGAATCAACTCTTCTACGCGCACCTCGGCACTACCTCTGATATGGCCCTCACTGTTGCCAATCCGCGATTGCATCTAAGTGCAGAGCAGCTTGCGGACTTATGCGTGTCGAGGCAACGAAATGGCTACCACATATATCACCAGGTGAGAGATTCTGAAAATGTGGTTTGATCTGCATGTTGTACGGCAAAAGTCTTAGATGCCTCATGAGGAGAGTCGCGTGCTGAACAGCCGGCGTAGCGTACAAGATAAGCACATTAATTAAGCATAACCAAACCACGCGCCTGGAAGCAGCAGGCACGCGGTGCGCGTTCCTGCTGCCGCGAGGCGTCTCGTTTGACAGGCAGAGCTATCTACGGCAAAAAAATAGAAACTGGGAATGTACATCGCGCCTTTTCCCTTCTCTCCACCGCGCTGCCGCTCGCTTCAATGCACGTGCAGAGCAGTCGCGATGCGCATGTGGCACCTCACAATGTACCGCTTGAACAAAGACGTCACAGCTGGCCATGCAGTTCTGATAGCGAACATAATCAAATGGGAAAAGCTCCTCAATCACGTTTGCGATGTATAGAGCAGACGATAAACGACAACGGAGTCCGACTAAACGCGAAATGCATTTCCTAAGAACGCGATATTGCCGCGTACGACAGTGTACGTCGAAGTAAGTCTCATTCTGTCATATGTGAAAAATACCTAATGACCTATGTGAACTGCAAAATCAAGCGAGACAGGCAATCGATCTTCTGTGAGGCGCGCTATCCATCTTCTGCGATAGCAAGGCACGCTATCGATCACTGCACCATCCTTCCCTCTCAATCACATAGCTTTACTCATGTTATCCCTCTCGTCAGATTTCGCTCTGGCAGCTGGAATAGAAAAGGCAGATGACGATCACCAGGGATTTACCTGGGGTAAAGAGCTCCGCTATTAAACCTTAAAGAGCAATGCCCGCGTCGGAGCTACTTCGGAAACATGAAGGCTTGCCAAGAGGGTTCACTTATATTGAGGACGGCGCAGCGAGCGATTGAAAGCAAATTGATAGGTGTAACCTTAAGCGATGAGAAGAGAGTAGGGAATTTTCTCCACACCCCCACTGCGCATGCGCGTCCCCTCCCCTCTCTCCTCTCCTACGGTCCCCCCCTCTCTCGCCTCGCAACGCCGACGCAGGCAGCCTCTGCTAGCGAGTTTCTTGATTGAAAAAACCGACTGCTGGCGCTGCACAACCATTCACTGGCCACCCCGTATATATAGGCACTGGATCTTGACCTGCAAGGTAGTGCCGGTGGGAGATTTTCTCTCTACGTTGTTGAACAATAAAAAAATGCCCCCACCTCCCCGAAAGGAATCGTGAGGAAATTCGAATGCATTTCTTGCGCAGAGAGATTTCGCCTTCACCGACTTCTGCCATCGCCTTGAGAGGCGCCCAGCCAGTGAACGGTAGAGAGTGAGGCGCGAGCGGACGGGAGAGTGGGGCGCAGGGAGGAGAGAGAGCGAACGGCGAGAGAAGGAGCGGCGAAGCACTGCACCTACCCTCTCCTACACTCTCTCGCACCACATGCTCCGGTTTCTAGGGGCGAGGATAAGCGCGCGCGCCCGCAGCTGTTGCTATGGGAGAGGGAGTGAGAGCGGAGAGATAACACCTGCCGGCGCGCGGACGCCGCCGCGGACAAGGCCGGATGCGCCTGACATAGCCCGACTAAGAAATGCATTCGCATTTAAAATTCGCAGCTTGCGCGTTAACTAAAAGCGGACTGCGGGTATCTGTGTCCAATCGGAGCCTTCTGTCTCTCATTGCCCATAAGTAGCGATTGGGATATTCCAGTAGGAAACACCGGTCCGTCACTGCGTGCTCTGCGCCTCCCCAGGTTTCTCTCCTGCGCAATGCCGCGATGAGCGCCAGCGTCAACGCCGCCGCCAGTGTAAGCGTTAGCGCCCGCTGCTTCGCATGTACACATGGTTCCCTTTAGCGGGAGGTGGTGTAATTTTTTCATCATCATCATCATCATCATCAACAGCCTGAATAGGCCCACTGCAGGGCAAAGGCCTCTGCCATGTTCCGCCAATCAATCCGGTCTTGAGCTTTTTGATGCCACGATATATATCTCACATATTCTCTTCTGCTCGGCTCTCTCTGTTGGCGGATCTGTGGGCAGCACGGTGGCGCCCCCCTGCGAGCGGTGAAATGAAGTACTGCGTCATGACACTTACGAGCGCCGAAGGAAGGAAGGAACAGGAGAGAAAGGAAAGGCAGGGATGTTAACCAGTCTAGAGGGACCGGTATGCTACCCTACACTGGGGGAAGGGATGGGGGGAGTTTTACAGATAAAGAAAGAGAGAGGAAGGAGATGAGAGCGATATGGTGAGGACGAAGTTAGAGCGTCTTTACAGGTCTCGATGCCTACGAGGAGCGCTGGCCGCGCTAGCGTCGGTGAGTCGTCCTAGACGCAGTTACGTTCTTTGCATTTCGCTTCGTATTAGCGTGTGACAGCTCGTTGTCAGAGTAGTGAAGCCTCCACGTGAGCCAACGGTGTTTCTCCGCCGCCTACTGCTTCAAATGCAATGGCACCAACTAACAAAACTTGTGCAATAAGCACACCAGAAAGGCAACGATGTCGACGGGCAAATGTCGTGCCTTCGGTGAGCGAGACACAGGCCAGCGCGACGCGGAACGCCTTCGCGCGGTCGCGGCTCAACATACGAATCTCTGCCTCCCATGTTGTGGAAGCGCAGTTCTGTAGTGCATACAAGAGCACACGCGTAGGTCACCCTATTACTCAGGAGCGCAAGTCGTGCTGTGCTCTCCTCAGTTAACGACGCGTTGAAGAAGTGCGTATCGAGCACCAGTGCATCATTATGCGCTTTTTGATACCATTTGCGTCGGAGTCACGATATGTTAACAACTTCAGCTATCACAATGGTTATATCTTGATCATGGGCTTTGGTCGTCGCGATGGTGACGTGCCACTAGGCGTCAACCTGGGTGCAACTGCGTCAAACGGTGCTATAGCTGCAAATCACTAATAGGTGTTGTACAAGCTGTCGTCGATCAACGCACAATAAAAGCCAACTAATTCCCTTAAGACAATTGAGTTTCACTTTCGTGTTATACGGGTTCCTATCACGGAGGAATCAATCACGGTTTTTTTTCTTCCAACAAGCTCACGTGAGCTGATAGTGGTGTCAAGTGCTTTCGAATTATTTTTATAATGTAAGCCGAGAGGTTTGAGCACGCTGTCTTCAACACGAGGAATGGATATTCCGTCCGTCCATCTGTCCATCCATCCGCGCACCCACCCACCCACCCACTCACTCATCCACTCATCTTTGTAAGCTGTTTCCAGATGCCTCCAAAATTCTCAAAAATCGGGAAATCGCGATATTTATTGGTTGCTTTCACGCTTCTTTCACAGTCGCAAGAATCTTAAGATGACTAAATACTTCATTTTGGAACAATAATGAAGAAGGTTAAGATAATTAACTTTGTAATTATTTGAATTAGGAGGTTATGTCAAATGACAGATATAAAGACTTCCATGCGAAGAGCCGATTGCCGCTTCGGGATTTCTACCAAGCGGCATCTAGTAATTATCGCGAAGTAATGAAATTCAACCCAAATTAAGTGGCGAGACCGAAACGCTGAAGAGCGCAACTGCTATATCCTTCTGAAACGTTATATGAACCTCCAACCGACTACGTTGTGTGGGTGTGAGGGCTGTGCTTGCAATTATAGCCCGCATGGCAAACATACGTTCACAAACGTGGAAGAAGTAAACCACACCTATGTAGTCCTTAACTTGAACACTGACGTCAATCTGGTCGTCCGCTTGTCGCGCTCACAATTGCTTCGGTTTCGGTGGTGCCGTTGAATTTGGTTTAATTTCATTGCGCAACAGTAATAACCAGAGGTCGCATTTTCTATATCTCAAAGCTACGATGCGTTCTGCGCATGAATAAATTCAATTCTCTTATTTGACTTAACCGCTTAACTAAACTAATTAAAAATGATTAATTTAACTAGCTTAATTACTGTATCAATGATGTACTTAACCATGTTAAGGTTGCCTACCGCTACAGCAAAATCAATCCGGACGGTAGCGGGCATATATCGCATTTTCCGGATTTCTGAGGATTTTGGAGACTTTTCTTGAAACATCCTGCATATGCGTAAGTAGATGCATACATACATACATACATACATGCATACATACATACACACATACATACGTGCATGCATGCATGCATACATACATACACACATACATACATACATACATACATACATACATACATACATACATACATACATACATACATACATACATACATACATGCTCCGCAGAAATGCGCAAAACAGTGAAGTCATATCTCCACTCAGGAAATATTTTGTCCCCTTATGATGTATTGTTTGATTATTGTATGAAAAATAATATAATTTCCACAGCAAGCAGCATGGCCCAGGTTAAACTTGAAAACGAAAGTGTGCTACACTGCCAAGCCGAATGAATAACTGGTTAAAACAGTAAAGCGTACAGTGTGAAACAGAGTGAGAGCGCCTATTCTTAAGTCACCACCTCTTACCTGATGGCGTCACCGAAAGCACTTTGTGAAAACAATACTACAGGAAGCAGGACTATGAAAAGCAATATAACTTACAAAGAATATGATAAACAATATGAATAGTGCCTTAAATACCTTCACATACACCTGATCATTGCTTCTCTGAACTAAAGAATAGCCTTCAGGTTGTGAGTTTGACGCAGTAGAGTAAAAGCTCGTTAATTCGGATTTCATGGGACCGGGAAAAAGATGTGCAAACGAATGAAATTTCGTAACATCGAAAGTATCAAGAAAACAAGAAAGATAGACACTTTAATTTTCTTAATGATTGCATAATTTCTGTACTTACTTTGCACAAGAGCAGTGTGAAAGCCGCAATTTTCGCCACTCGTGACTGTTCGCAGCGTGAGCGCACCTCAGGACCTCTTGTCCTAACTAACCCGAAACGCACTAGCCTGAAATGAACCCGAAAAGTCGTTACATGGTCGTTACCGTCATCACCGAATGGTTTGCGCTGATGCCGGTGGCAATGCAGACAGCGGCGCCTCGTTTCCGTTGCCCGCAAACGTCATTTTCCTTCTTTCGCGTCGCACGTTTGCGGCGTTTCGTGCTCGGCGCCCTCCGAGAATCGTCCAAGTTAACCGCGTTGCGGCCAAATATGCCCGAACTAACGATAGTTTGACGCCGTTGAACAAATGAAAGGCATGTCGGGTCCAGAGAACCCGCGCGAATTATCCGATTTTCCGAATTAACGGAAGGCTAAATAACGAGCTTCACTGTACACTTTAGCAAAACCTGATATGGCCTCAAGAGTCGACGCACTCATTTTCAGGCAATTTCTTCGCTTACCGACGGCGTTCCTTCGACCACTTTTTCCGTTAGGAAGCCCTGCGGAAAGGCAGCTTCGGTGTGCACTTAGTGTAAGTGGCGTTTAGGGTTACGGACTAACTAGTATCGCCTTATGAAGCGCTGATGCGTAATTTCTATCCGGCTAGTATGACGCGTGCAACATTTCGGCACTAGTGCATAGGTGTTAATGTTAGTCTCATGTATGTTACAGCCAAACGACGCCGACATGCAATTAATAAAAAAAATGGATATCGAGCATCAGGTTTGGCTTTATTAGCTTTAACGCAGTAATTACCAGATTCATAAGAAACAATTCTTGAGGGCGAAGAACACGTCTTCTGTCATTGGGGCTCGAATCCACAACCTTCGAGTGGCGTGTTTTATGAGAAACATGAATTTAATTCATGTCAACTAGTTACCTCTACACTATATTCAGAAAAAAAGAATTCTCCTCAATGTTTGCCTTTATTTTATTGTCTGTTGGGTTCCTTTCGTCGTGTCAACAAAAAGAAAAAAAAACGAGCAATTCGCCTTCGTTCGCTACATGTATTTGCTAAGGGTGCTTTACGAAACAATTGTGAGAAAGAAGTGTGCTTAAAAATTTTGGAAGTAAGACATTTTCACGTTGAGGAAGAGGTTTATAAAAACTCTCATTATGCTTATCTATTTATGTCACACGGAATATTGACGCAAGACCCTGTGCGGCCACATTTCAGGG
The DNA here is from genome assembly GCA_030522465.1 of Rhipicephalus appendiculatus. Taxonomy (NCBI): domain Eukaryota; kingdom Metazoa; phylum Arthropoda; class Arachnida; order Ixodida; family Ixodidae; genus Rhipicephalus; species Rhipicephalus appendiculatus. The sequence goes on along the minus strand of JALIZH010004152.1, from coordinate 14,542 downwards.
CGACGGTGTGCCAACGACCAACGGATATATGTTCTCCCTGATGGATCATCCCGTTGGCGGCCATGCGGAAATTGCAATAGCTATGGAGATTGCCGAAGGGTTTAAAAAGTACGTTATCGCTCTTCACGACTATAATAAGCTTCAGTTTCTCCAGCCACCTTCACTGTAATATACAGCCGCAAGGAGTACACTCATGCACGTTTTTTTTATTAAATGCAAAGCATTTCTTTGCACTTTTGCGTTTCTCTCTATCTATCTATCTATCTATCTATCTATCTATCTATCTATCTATCTATCTATCTATCTATCTATCTATCTATCTATCTATCTATCTATCTATCTATCTATCTATCTATCTATCTATCTATCTATCTAGTCGCTACGTCAGGGTGCTCTCGTGATCGCCTCCTTAACTTGGGGTTCACGAAAATTTGTATTGACGCATTTGTCTGGCTGATCGTGACATAAATAATGTGAAAATCCTGTCGCGTACGTCGTCAAACCCTTTCCTGCAGACACGTGTGGCACATGCCCGTGTACCACGGGCCGCGGTATGCGGGTATGAGCCACAGATGTTTGGACAACTTGTATCTACCCAAGAACGGCGAGGACAGGACATTACTAATTTGAATGAGAGAGCGTTCAGAAAACCTGCCGCCGGCAGCGTTGACCCGACGAATGCAAATAACAATTATCAGGGTCCCAGCAGGAATGGAACCCAAGCAATCTGCGCGTCAAGCAAGTAGTCTACCACAGAGCCACGCTAGGTCTCGGAACTGCTTTGGAAAAAGACCCTATCCAGGCGTAATGTTGGTGAAACGTCAATTGTGGTTGCAGTGCTGGCTATCTAATTATTGCGACAGCAATTATATGGACAGTCTCGACGGGTTTTTGCCGTCGCCGTTGCCGTCACCGTCATGTCGCGTATGAAGTCCAAATTCATAAGAACCCCCTGCGCATCGTATGTTCTACCAGCGGGTAATAGCGGGCGAGCGGGAGCGGCGAACGCGGCTGAAGCGGCGATCAAACGAGCCGGCATCTCCGTCGCTCCGAGGCGCATGCGATAAGATCCCCCAACTGTTCAACCGGCCCCGCCCGTCGTTCGCGAGCGTGACAAGACGCAAGGGGGGGGGGGGGGTCCCCTCGAGCGACCTTCGATTTTACGACCGCGGTCGTCGCGGGCGCGCGCATTATCTCCCCATCTCGGCAGCCGACAGCGGGCGGCCGGTGTATCTTTCCACGTGCTGCGCTCAACGCGAAGAGAATTCTCTTAAACAAGCGTTTTCTAGAGTTGCGTGAGATCGGATCCAAAAGACTTAGCTGCCAGCCTCTCTTCGTATAACATTACAATTTGTTGCTATCGCATTCATTGCTTCACCCTTGCGGTGAAACTGTGACTTTTTTTAATATACATTACACATGTGCTTCTATAAGGCAGGCGTCGCGTCGGGTTAACGTCAATTGTATACTTAAGCGCCATCCATCGTAGTAGGTTCCACGAAGCACTATCGAGGGCTACCATACTCGAAGCACATGTGCTACATATCAGCTTTCCGTTTCGGTGTTGGCATCGTTACGCATTTGTAAACAACTGCTTACATGAAACATATGCGACTATTCAACATATGTCTGGGCGCACAACATGTGTACATATCTTTAACATCCATTTCGTTAGGTTTCGCCCCATAAAAAACACAGTCATATGTGAACCTCTTGAAGCCTACTGCTGCGTTCATCGGCAATGAACATGGACCAGTTCGGATATCTGCCAGGTCCTGCGGCGTCCGCGGCGGCCGCGTCCAGGAAGCGGACGGGCCCATTCTGCGACAGCGAGGACACTGATGCCTACACACTGACAGGCGAGGGGCCATCTGATGACGACTTCGAACTTGTAACGAGCCGAAAGGCGAAGAGGCGTAACTCCAGGGCCTCTTCAAACTTGAACACACCAATTGAAGGAGCGACGCGAAGGCCCGAGGTCAACACCATCATTTTCGTTCCTGTTGACCCCAACGGCAACATGAAGCGCCTCAACAGGCAATCTGTTTCAGCGCTGCTCGAGGGACTGGTGCCAGATGAAATCATCGACATCCGAGTGAACCCGCGTAAGAACGTCATGGCGATTGATGTTTCGAATGCAACCGCACTGAACACACTACGAAACGTCAAAGTGCTGGATGGAATTAACGTCCGCTCCTACATCCCAGTGGGCTCCGACGTCGTCACCGGTGTCATCTACGACGTTGACGCTGTGATTCCCAGCTCCGACTTGTGCGGCCTGGTCAAACCAGCTAATGAAGCCAGCGTCATCGCCAAGGTTGCTCGTTTGGGTACCTCACGCTGCTTGAAAATAGATTTTAAAGGCAACTGTCTACCTTCGTACGTAAAGGTGGGCCACTTCCGTCACCCTGTAAGACCTTTTGGGCCGAAGCCATTACAATGTCACAACTGCATGAAGCTCGGTCACGTGAGAAGCGTATGCGAAGACAAGCGAGTATGTTCTCGCTGCGCTGAAACTCATTCCGCGGACAGTTGTAAAGCCAATGTTCTCAAGTGTTCAAATTGTAATGGACCCCACGAAGCTTCCTCAAAAGTTTGCCCAAAAATGAAAAGAGAGACAGCGTATTGAGACAAATGGCGAGAGATCATACATCGCATCGCGAGGCCGCCGCAACCGTCAGAAAGCGGCGCCGTCGACGCCGAAGTTCATCAGAGAAAACCAATGCCTCTGCATCCGCAGCGCGCATTCGACGACCTCCTTCACCTCCTCCTTTGCCACCCGGACTCTGCACGGCTGTTATGAACCAGAATGAAATGAAAGGCATGGTTGCTGTGGATTCCACTCGGCCTACATTGCCGAAGCCGCAGCCACGCGGATCGGCTACGGCCGGTACAAACCAGGACACTGTGGAAGGCATGGACACAACTGATACAGCTTGGTCTCCATTGCCGAAGTCGCCGCGACGTGCAGATTCACTGTGCACATCGGCAAGAGTGAACCCTGAATCTGCGACTCACAAGTTGCCAGAAGAAGACAAGTCAATCCTCATAGTGCTTCGATCCCTGTTAGGCACACTTCGCGTGTTCGTCGGCAGGCTGAAGTCACCATACGCTGAGTCCGTACAGCAGGTACTGGATGTTCTATGTCCAGTGCTTGAAAGCCTTCAGTAGGCACTAAGACTTGAGGGCTTACAGAGGAACGTGATACGCCTGAAATACTGCGTGCACTACTATCGAACGCAGCAGTGTAGTTTAAGCTCACGTGTACTTTTTTGTATGTTCCCTTCTTTCTATTTCTCTATCTTTTCATCCCTTAATCCACTTCCCCCAGTGTAGGATAGCAAACCGGACGCGCGTCTAGTTGACCTTGCTGCCTTTCCTTCTTCTTCCTCCTCCTCCTCCTCCCAAGGTACTTGGGATCTGCCGAATTTTTTTTCTTTTTAATTTTCCATCTGGGAAAATTACGACCAAGATAAGCGCTTGCCTAATTCGAACAATGCGTTCATTTCCATTCCCTGCGTACTAAAAAATGCTCTAGATGGCACTCGGTGCTGGATTATGAGCTGTACTTTAACGAGAATACCTTAGGATTTTACGATTTACGCATTCGAATATATTTCACAGCAATGCCCAGGTAGTTTTGAAAGAAGAGGTTAAGGAGAGAAGACTAGGAGCTTCAAGCAATCATTTTAACTCTTTCGTTACCGCGCCTATAGAATATGAGTCCCCGGTGACCTGAATGCGCCGAGCGACATCTTAGAACTGCGGGTGCCCCTATAAACTAGCTTCTCTATCTGGATCATTCTGTGAGATCTAATGTTCAGTTTACTGCGTAGTTAATTTATATCCCGAGCGGTGGCGATGTTTAACCGCTACTCAAAGTTAGTGCTTTTCATGGTTTGTTCGCGAAAATAGGAGACTGCAGGTAGCGAGATTCTCTCGCAAATGTTGTTCCTTGGACAATTTCTGTTGCATCCGCTAGCGAGTTTTCTGATGCTTCTAGCAGAAGTTACTCTGAGGATGATAACAAATCATAGAACTATATTTCGGATGATAAAAAAAAGTCAGTTTCACAGCAAGGGTGAAGCAATGAATGCGATAGCAACAAATTCTAATGTTATTCGAAATGAGGCTGGCAGCTAACTCTTTTGGATCGGATCTCACGCAACTCTACAAAATGCTGGTTTAAGAGCATACGGCCGCTCCAGGGCACAATCTCCTCGCGTTGAGAGCGGAGCACGTAGGAGCCAGCCGCCCGCTGTCGGCTGCTGAGATTGCGAGATAACGCGTGCGCCAGCGACGACCGTGCTTGTAAAACCAAAGGTCGCAGTAGCTGCATGAGGGGAACCCCCCCCCCCTCGCGTCTTTCCGCGCTTGTTAACGACGCGCGGGGCGTATCCTTCTTCTTGAGCATTTCCCGGCTGGTCGAACAGGCGGAGGCATCTTATCGCATATGCCTCGGAGCGACGGAGATGGGCCGGCTCGTTTGATGTCCGCTTCAGCCGCGTTTGTCGCCCTCGCTCCCGCGCTGTTACCTGCGGGTAGAACGTACGATGCGCTGGGGTATGAATCAATTTGGACTTTGTACGCGAAATGACGGCGGCGGCAACGGCAACGGCGACGGCAAACACCCGTCGAGACTGTCCATATGATTGCTATCGCAATAAAAATAACCTAGACCAAGCCCGAATCGTAGTAAAAGGTTGATCAGTACGTTAAGCTTTCTAGGACAGTGATTTTTTTACTCCGATTGAAACGTCGTGGGGATGCTGGCACTATTAGGCCTTTTACTTGTAGTGACTGAACAGTATGTCGTAAAGGTTTGATGACATCACCTTTAGCCAGCAGAGAATAATGTTTAGTAATAGAAGGGTACCCTACGGTAGAGTTCTGTTGCCCTGTGAACTGATAAGCACCGCTAGTAAAATCGGAGTTTCGGGCGTCTGTTTCACAGCGAAAGTAATAACCAGGATTTCGCAAACATAAATAAGTACGTATGGCGGCAAATCTTGTAGAAGCAGTCTTATGCTGAGGATGATGCCTCTTGGGAAACTATCACGGACGCGGGGATGGCGAAGTTCATTTGCCTCCTGATCTATAGGGGCATCGTCGAGCCTCCAGAATACTCCTCCCCGAGACACGTGTATTTAGAACAAGCCCTGCCGATTGACGAAGCACTGAAACTACAAAAAAAAACTCACAGTTTCACCGCAAGGGCGACGCAATGAATGCAATGGCAAGAAATTGGAATGTCACATGAATTTCGACGAGCAGCTTGATACTTGCAGCTTCCTGCTGAAGCACAAAGGACGCTCGAAAAGGACGCGCATGTATGCACAGGGAAGCGTGAACTAACAACTATCACTGTTGTTGCGCCTTTGGGTTTGAGCAACGCCCTGCAACTGTCGACAACGCAGAACCGAGACGCTCTTAGATATTTCTTCTCCTTTTAAAGTGCGGAGCGCGGAATAACCGCTCTGCGTCTCGTGCCACGCGGTGTCGTCTGACGCAGTGTGGGTGAGTGAGTGAATAAACTTTATTACAAGACCCGGCATGTTTGTGGTCCGGGCTAGACCGCACAGGTAGGTACCAGGAGACCTTCTCTCCCCATAGCCTCCCTGGCCTGCTGGATAGTCCATTTTTGGTTTTGGACCTCCGAGCTGAGCAGCACGAGCCGCCACTGCTCCCGGAGGGCCTCAGGAGAACTTGATAATTTGGGACATTCCCACAGCATACGTTTAAACGTAGCCCTGTCTATTGTGCATAGTTTGCATTTATTGTCCGGGTATAGGTGTGGGTAGCTCCTGTGGAGGTGCACAGGGTTTGGGTAGGAGTGTGTTTGTAGCTGTCGGTATTCAGATGCTTGTTTCCTGTCGAGACTCGGGTGAGGTGCGGGAAAGACGCGCCTTGCCTCTCTGTAGTGTTGTGTGTATTCTGTATATCTTGTAAATCGGTCTTTGTGTGATACGTCTGTGGCGCCAGGGATGCTCACCGAGGGGTCCGTTCGGGTTGCGCGGCGGGTTATTTCTCGCGACAACTCGTATGCCATTTCGTTCGGATTGGAGGTATCAGTCTCTGTGTGCGCCGGGAACCATATTAGGTATTTGGGTTCATCTACTTTATTTAGTTCTTGGCTATTAACGAGGATTCTGAGAGCTTGTTGTGAAATCCGTCCTTGCGTGAAATTTCTGATAGCTACTTGCGAGTCGCTTAGTATGAATTTGTGTTTGTTGGAGGTGATAGCCATGGCTATGGCTACCTCCTCAGCCTCCTCTATCTTGTTAGTTGTGACAGTGCACGCGTTAATACATATGCCCGACGTGTCAATCGCGACAGCAGCGTGGGCCTTGTGTTCAGGGTACGGGCTTAGCATCTACGAAAAGAGATTTACTGTTCGTGCCATGTGCTTTGAGCAGTGCTTTGGCTCTGTGTCTTCGGCGGTCCACGTTGATGATGGGGGGTCATGTTTTTCGGTATCGGGTTAGCGACGATCTTATCTCTGATTGTATTGGGGATGTCATGTTTGATGGCCATGTTGTGCATGGTACATGATTCCTAATTTGTTCATGATACTTCTTCCCGTTTTGGTTGTAGTGAGCCGTTCAAGCTGGGATATGCGCTGAGCTTCCGCTATCTCTTCAATTGTATTATGTACTCCTAGCTGAAGACATTACTTACATTACAAAAGAAGGTACTACGACTACTTGAGAGATATTACGGTCCCCCGCAAGGTCTGAGCACACCTGCGTTACATTTTTAAATATTTATTATTAAAAGCAAACCAAATCTATTATTTTAAGTTGTTCTTATATATACAAAATAATAAACTATACCTCAAGTACAATTTTTCTTAACGCGTTGAGTATACCGGAAAACTAATACCACCTATGGGCAACAACATATTGAATATCAAATACCGAGTCTCCTCAACAAACTGGATTACCCTGTTTAAATAAACAAGACAAATTGGAAAAAATAAGCTTAAGGAAATTCTTGGCAATTGCACTGAGTACGCCTAATGCAGATATTTCGATTGTTTATTACTTTATTTGTCCCAGTTGCTTAGAGTACAATTTCACTCTTTGTCTCCATTTGTTCTTTGTTTATTGTGTGTTCAAGCTCGCTTAGAAATGTACGCCTGCAAATGCGTTCTTACCTCACCCATTGTACATATTGCTATCATGATGTTTTTATGTATTTCATTACTATTTACTGTCTTGTTCCTTTTTTATATCTCCGATTAAAATTTGCTGATTGTGAGCCTTTTTTGTAAAATGTTTTTTTCTTCAATTGGGTTAAAGTTGTATATGACCTGTCTTTTTTTACCATATTGTATTTCGGAGCAAAGCCACCGTCAGGCTGTGTAGCCTTTTACGTTTGCTTCGTTTTTTCTGTTATATGTACAGAAAATAAATGGACATCTCAAGTCTCGACTGTGCCAGCGGCCACTCCCGCGCCCTGGTGAAGGTGTTCGCCCCGCCGCGTCTCAACCACACCTCTCTCATTTGGACTCCGTGCTTCCCACCCAGCGTGGGGGCACCTCATTAATGAAGTTGGTCTTGCGCAACTTCAAGTTACCCGTGTGCACCTTTTCAATATCCCACCTCAAGGGGTCGCGTAGCACATTCAGACGTCGTCTTTTCTTTTCTCGCACCGGCGCCTTTGGACACACTCGCGCACTTTTAAAAACAAGCACTTCTCACTTCCCACACTGCTAACAAGTTCGATGGTCGCTCTGGAGAGAGAGAAAAAACTTTATTAAAAAAGAAAATCAGTCAATCTCGTCAGGCAATGCCCGGCGTCTCTAGCCGTCGGCCGGAATCCCTTGAGACACGGCAGCAGCAAAGGCTTGACTGATGATGTCCTGCTGGGACGTTGGGGTCCGGGCTGCGGAGCAGGGCCTCCCAGGATTCTAGAGTGTGTGTACCATCGTTCAGACTCGCACATGTGCACACCATGTGGACCAAATTTGCTACCTCATCACAAAATTTACACTGGGACCGGAAAACTTTTGGGTGCCACTTGCTGTGAAGTACGGGGTTTGGAAAAAAACCCGTCTGTAACTTTCGCCACATAACCTCCTCTTTCTTACTGAGCGATCTGTCCGCACCCGGGTACACTTGCCGATTGAACCTGTAGTGTGTTACGATTTCATGGTATGCGCGCATATCACTTCTTTTTCAAAGCTCGGTAACTTGGGAGGTTCCAGGGGTCGACCGGTAAGTGAGACTTCGGGCGACCGAATGAGCCTCCTCGTTCCCTCTAAGGCCCTGGTGAGCTGGTGCCCAGATGGATGGATGGATGGATGAACAACTTTATTCATGTCCGGCAAGACGCACGTTAGCGCGCAGCGGGCGACTCCCACGTCGGGACCGCCAGGCCAAGCCGGTCGGCCGCTCCGCGGGCCTGCTGGACAACCCAGAGTTGTTCGGCCAGGAGGGAGCTGCGGAGGGCCGCCTCCCACCTAGCCGAAGTAGTATCGGGATTAGTGTACGTTACTTTGCACTCCCAGAGCATGTGTGCAAGCGTGGATACATCCCCGCATGCGGGGCAAGCGTCATTGGGGAACACCTCGGGATAAATGGCGTTTAGGGAGCGCAGAATAGGGTATGTCTCTGTCTGCAACAGCCTGAGAGTGAGAGCCTGAGGTCTATTAAGTTTGGGGTGAGGGGAGTGGGAACACTCTTCGAGCGAGGGAAAAATATTTTGTGATTTCGTTGTACGTGGCAGGCGCATCCCTGTTCTCCGCAACCCCGTGGCCGCCGAGCCGTTGCCCGGAACCGGCGCGGTCGCTTAGCGCGCGCGCGGTCTCGTGGGCAGACTCGTTCAGGTTGGGGTGGGCGCCCTTGATCTGTCCAACGTGTGCGGGGAACCAGATAAGTACGTGGTGCTTCATACCGTCGCCGTCGCCACTCTGGAGCACGCGCAGGGCTTTCTCGGAGACGACGCCGCTCTCGAAGGCTCTGATAGCCGACCTCGAATCGCTATAGACGACATCCCTTTCGCCATCCAGGATGGCCAGGGCAATGGCCACTTGCTCGGCAATCGCCGGGTCGTCAGTGCGGACCGATGCGCAGTTAGTGATGTGCTGTTTGCAGTCGACGACGACCGCGGAGAAGGCGTGTCTCCCGCAATACGCTGCAGCGTCGACGAAGCTGACGCTGCGCTCCTCGCTGCGGATGTGCTTGAGAATTGCGGCGGCTCTGGCCAGTCGCAGAATCATCTCTCTGGGTGCTCCTTCCCGATTCATAATTCCTCACAGCCTTTTTGGAGTCGCTGATGACCACCCTGACCCCCTTTTGACTCATGACCAAGGCTATGGCCACTTCCTCGGCCTCTACAGTCTCGACACCACTGACTGTGCAGCACGCCATCAGGGCTCCGTCTTCCCTGACCACTACTGCCGTGTGCGCCGCTTTGCTCTCATATTCCGCCGCGTCTGTATACAGGACGTCCTGTCGACCGGTGTACCTGGTTTGTAATGCCTCTGCCCTGGCTTTACGTCTCCCATCGTGAAAGGCAGGGTTCATGTTTCTTGGTAGCGGAGGTATCTTGATTTTGTCCCTGATCTGTCCCGGTATGTCTTTTGAGCGCACTTGGTCATGCTTGGGCTCGTAGCCCAAGATCTTTAATATTGATCTCCCCGTTTTAGATCGAAGTAGCCTTTGATGCTGTGCGGTAACAGTAGCCTCAATCAGCTCATCGAGTGTGTTTGATACCCCTAACTTCATGAGTCTGTCGGTGGACGTGTTCGGGGGAAGTCCGAGCGCGGCTTTGACACTTTTTCTGATAATGGTATCGAGCTTGTTCCGTTCCGCTTGGTTTAATTTGAGATAAGGTGCCACGTACACTATCCTACATATTATGAAGGTTTGTACGAGTCTAAGAAGGTTCGCCTCCTTCATCCCAGCGTGCCTGTTCGCTATTCGTCTGATGAGACGACATGTCTGATTTGAACTGGTTTCTAACCTGGCAAGTGTTTCATAATTCTTCCGATTCGCCTGTATCCTCAGGCCGAGAATACGGATACTGTCGACCACGGGGATCTCTGCGCCATTAAAGTACAAGTGTATGTCCACCTCAGGCTTTTTGTGGAGCCGCCGATTTCCGGGGGGCATGAGGAACAGTGCTTCCGACTTTTCGGCCGAACATTTAAGTCCTTTCGGTTTCAGGTAATCTACGATTTTATCAATTGCGGTTTGCAGGGAGCTTTCAATTTCCCCGTCACTGCCCTTGTTAACCCATAATATTAGGTTGTCCGCATAAATCGTGTGATTTAGATTCTGAATATCTCTTAACTGTTCAGGCAGTTTCAACATCACAATGTTGAAAAGGGTTGGTGATAACACCGAGCCCTGTGGCGTCCCCCCTGTTACCTAATTTAATGTCCTCGATGGATTCTTCCCCTAGTTTTAAAGTGGCTATCCTGTTCGAAAGGAAGTCCTTGATGTAGTGGGAGTTGGTGACATGGTAGGCGGGTCACAGAGGCGACAGTGAACGGCGACGTGGGGAAGGTGACTTGCGGGCATTCACCGGCGTAGAAGGGCACTCACAGGTGTACCAACACGGTAAGGAGGAGCGGCAGGTGTCCCTTGGTAGTTCGTGGTACGACGAAGGCCTGCCCATTACTCGGGCATGAGCCGGGTTGCTTTTCAATTTGGCGCCTTTGGCAAAACCGGTGGATGTGTCCTCGATAGCCACAGTCGAAACATATGAGTCGAGGAGGGTGCTAAGTGGTGTAGTATAGCTCTACACGCGTCGGCGGTGTCAACGAAGCCACAGGTGCGTAGTCTCCTGGTGTAGGCAAAATGAATGGTTGTTGTTGCTGGGAGAGCCGCAATGGTGGCTTACATTAACACCTGACGAGCGCAGAGACCGTTGGAGCAAGGTAAACGTGATGCGGACGCTATCTCTTGCCTACTGATATCCGGCAACTTGAATTCAGCAAATGTTAGGGTAGATTCCCGAGGGTAAGAGCAACGGCCGTGAAGCTCTTTACGAACGATGTCGCGGATCATCGTACGTAAGTCGAGGGTCGCAAGAACAGCGATGTCCAAGGCATCGTAGCGTAGACGATTAGACTAGTGTTGCTCAAGCAGCTGGCAAATGGTGATCGCCTACTCAGTGGCGAGAGTAATTTGCGGGGCAGGAACAGTAAAGGGGACGGTGTGCGGGTCTTTAATAGTATGGTGTATTCGGCCGGACTGGGGCATGTCGGAGTTAACACGCTGGCACAGGGCAAAAAGATCCGCAATGTACGAGGTGTATGATTGACTTTGTACTTGAACGCGTTTAGCGAGCTTTTCATCGCTCCTTCAGCGCGCACTGCGGGAAACACAAAATATCACAAATCTGCTGTGTGAATGTGCCCTGAGATCTGCGTGATAGTTCCAAAACCAGGTTTTCGCGACATCATAAAAAACATGGTTGATCCCTCCGTCAGAGGGAATCGGTATAACACGAAAGTGAAACGTGTCCTTACAGAAGTAGTTGAATGTTTACTGTACATTGATATAAAACAGCTTGCACATTGTCTGGTGCTGTTTGACAGTTATAGCACCGTTTAACATGGATGCATCCACGTTGACGCTTGGTAGTACATCTGTATCCCGACGACTAACGTCCATGATCAATGATTAAAGAAACCCTTGTAGTCATAGCTCTACACGCGTCGGCGGTGTCAACGAAGCCACAGGTGCGTAGTCTCCTATGTAGGCAAAATGAATGGTGGTTGTTGCTGGGAGAGCCGCAACAAAAGAGAAATGCGCGAATATTTTTTCACCCTTGCCTAGTATCTTTCGTTATATCATGCTATGTTATCATTACTCACTGTATCGCATTTTTTTTGTCATGTTTATTTTGATATTGTTCAGTGTATTCATGAGTGCAGATACATAGTTATTTAGTTTGGTCTGTGTCTATTTGTTCTGCTGTATTTGTAGAATATTCATCTAATTTTTTTTGTTCATTTTGCCTGCTTACATTATAGCTAAATTTTTAAGAGCTTGGATTTCGAAACTGCTGCCATGTACGTGGGGCCTCAGACACTCTCAAGTGGTTTTATAACCGCTTTTTGCCTGAGGGACCCCCCCGACTGGTTGGAAAAGACTTGTTGGAAAATAAAGATTTGATTTGAGTTGATATATGCTTGTGGTAGCTGTCCAATTAGAGCGGAATCAGAGAAAGTGGTGTCACAGCCAGAAGAGCGTCACTGATTAGAACGCCGAATATTGGCTACGGTCGCCTACTCGCGGCATGTTAGAGTTATTGAACAGCACTGCCCGACCAGAGGGAAACGCAACGCGCGTGTGATTCCCCGTTGGCCGGCTGCGATTTTTCGCGGGGCGAGTGCAAGTTGGGAACGCGAAGTTACGGCCACGCCAAGCACTCGCGCGTCGCAGAGCTACCTTTGGTATGGATGGACGCTATGAGTGACGCCGACGCTGGGGTAAGGTCTCCACCTCGCTGTGTGCTATTACGTCGACAAAATTGCAATTTCCCTATTCGAAACGCGCCCAATGGGACGGACGCGTAGAAACGGCGCTTTTAAGGAACAAATCGTGGATTTCACGGTTATGATGCTTTACGTCACGTTAGCGAGAGCACTATGACAGGGCAGTGGTAGATATAAAAGGCGCGTTTTTAAAGCCTACAGAGTATGTGACCGTGGCGCAGTGGATAGCGTGCCCGGCATCTCTTCTTGCGGACCAAGAGGTCGTAGGTTCGACGCCCGCTGACGGAACCTTTTTCTTTTCTTCTGATCATGTGTATTTTTGCGACGTCATTTCCGTGACGGAAATACGTGCCTCAATTCTTGGTGGACCCCGGCATAAAACAGTTTCGTGTTAAAATATAAGAGGCCATTCCACAATTCCGCAACTTCTGTGGTTCGTCCCACCTGTTCAAGTCACTGACGGGGCCGTAGATTTGTGGCCAGTCTTTGAACCTTCGTTGACCAGAGAACACTGGTGGATCAAGCTGACGTCTGTTGATGGCCAGGGTGGATGGTCAAGGCTCCAGTGGACCGGCGGCGTCGGATGAGCCAGCTTTTTCTGGAGCAGGCATGGAAGGTGGCATTAAGTGACGACCCGAGCGAAGCTCAAGTGAGAACATGAGGAAGGACGTGTGGATGGAAAAATTAAGAAACGGTATCTTCCCCCTTCGTGCATTCAAAGGACAGGTTCTATACAACCACTTCATAGTCCCAAGGGACAGAATTATAATGTAGTCGATGGACTGCAAAACCGTATTGGGGCGTTGTGTTTGGCTTCTGATAATCAATACATACGTATGGTATAATAATATTTAACGACATAATTACAGTATAGATTTCCCTAAGCTGCTTTTTGTGATGTTTCAGGTATAGGCCGACGCGTGGTCGCTTCATGATTTCTTGTTGCGCTGCGGATGACGAGACGAGGACGAGAAAGGTACTACAGGAGAGGTGGTGCGCAAGCTCACAACTGCAAAGCAACTCTCCTGTAGTCCCTGTATCGTCCTCGTCTCATCATCCGCAGCACAACAAGAAATCTGGAACCACCACCAACTAGCCCAATTCATCGCTCTGCTAAACATGATCGCTTACCACTGCTTTGCATGATGAAATTATGTGCCCTTGGGGCACACGTTAGAGATGATTGGATATCGTGCTTATAAATTAAACTTAATGCGCGATTACCGGTGGCGATTTGAAATTTTCATCCCCCCTTTTTTAATGATCGTATGATGCTGAAAATGTTAAAAGCCGCACTGGCATTACCAGGGCGGCTTTTAATTAAAATATTTTCAGCACCATCCGACAATTAAGAAATGGGGGAGGGGGATGAAAATGTTCAAATTCCTCCGGAAATGGTGACGGAAGTGTCATTGAGGGGCACGATATCGCATAATCTCTAACGCGTACACCTAGGATACATCATTTCATCTTGCAAACCAGTGGTAAACGATCACGCATCCGCCTTTACCTCAAAACATCATTAAACCATCCTAACTGAACTATACCTTAATTATGTCGTTAATTAAAATTAAGACCATGAGCATTAATTTTCAGAAGCCCAACACAACACCCTATTACTGTCTTGCAGGCCATCGACTACATCATAATTCTGCCCCTTGGGACTATGAAGCGGTTGTATAGAACCCTGCCCTTTGAATGTCCAAAGGGGCAAGATACCGTTTCGTAATTTATACACTTTAGCCTTTTTGACGTTCTATACAACAGTATTACTAAAACAAATGGCAAGCAGTTGTATGACATGCATTATTTTGCTGCCGAAAAGTCCCCGCTATAATCTTGCGCTGAAGTGCTATGCAGTGAAGGCGAGGCAAAGGCAAGCTTCCTACTACCTTGCAGTTTTGGTGGGAATACCAGCAGAACCAAAAAAGAAAGCAGAAGGAACCGAGACAAGAAAAAGAGACAGGGACAGGAAAGAATACCGGATGGGCTGATACGCAGAAGCAGCGCGAAATTATTGACGCGTTTCAAATCTACAAACTTGGTCCTGATAAGTGTGTGAGCACGCCATCTATGTTTCTAAATGTC